>SNQJ01S0113369.1:24178-43043 GCA_010110895.2 Picea sitchensis
GAACCGAAACATTTACATACAGTTACTGTGAAACACATTCTGAGATACGGTCTCAGATACACCTCAAGTAGAGGTATATGGCTCCATGGTTTCACAAATCCAGATTGGATGGGCAGTACAGTGAATCAAAAAAGTACTTCAGGTTATAACTTCAGTTTGGGTTCAGCAATGATTTCCTGGTCCAGCATGAAATAGGGCTTCGTAGCCCAAAGCAATGCAGAAGCTGAATACATTGTTGCTAGTGCTGCAAGCAGAGAAGCAGTGTGGTTTAGGGATCTTCTCTCAGACTTGTTCAGTTCAGAGCTTGAACCCACAGTCATTCACTGTGTCAAATCAGAATAGTGTTAAGCTCACTGAGAACCCTGTGTTTTTCAAAACACATTGTGATGAGATATTACTATGTCCAATACATATTTCAGAAGAACATCCTCGGCTTTTAGTGCTTCAAACAGCATAACAGACAGCAGATATTTTTCATCAAGCCACTGTCAAAGTTCGTATACTTTCATGACAAGATTGATATAGCTAAGCATGTCTCTCTTGCTGAGAGGGAGTGTTAAATTTATAAGCAGTTGCGAGATCCATTCTCCTGGAGGATGGCTAAGACCCTAGACGAGATCTAGGGCCCCCAGTGCACTCCTGGGGTATTTGGTCTGGGACCAAACAGTCAATTCCATAGCAAAAGACCCTTCTTAGGGCCCCCCAGTATACGACTGGGGTTCTTGGTGAATAACCAAGCAGTAAAGACCCTTGAGAGGGCCCCCAATATATAACTGGGGTTCTTGGTCTGGGACCAAGCAGTTAAAGCCCCTAGATATTTCTAGGGCCCCTGGACATGGTCTAGGGTAACCATGCCTGGGGAAAGGGTTTCTTGGTCTGGGACCAAGTACTTAAAGCCCCTAGATATGTCTAGGGCCCTGGACATGGTCCAGGGTACCCATGCTTGGGGCAAGGGTTTCTTGGTCTGGGACCAAGCAATTAAAGCCCCTAGATATGTCTAGGGCCCCTGGACATGGTCCAGGGTACCCATGTCTGGGGCATGGGTTGATCCTTGGTCTCTGACCTTGGTGGATAAGACCCTAGGAAAAGTCTTGGGGCTACTTGATTCTCTATCAAGTACTTGATGGTACATGACCTTCCCTGAAGAAGGACATAACCACAAGAGGGATAAGTACCATATGCAATGATGACAAAGTAATAGGTTCACCATGTGATAGGAAGGAATTATTAATGCCACCTTGCAAACCCTCCTTTACCCTTGTTTGATTGGTTTGGGGTTTTTGTTGTTTTATTAAGGGGTAATGTTTTAAAGTTAAATATTAAATATTATTGTCACATGTTTAAATTTCAAATTTAAACATGTGATATTTAAGTTAACTTAAACTAGCCCTAACCCTAACCTAAACCTATATATTAAACCCTCTCCCCTCTCACACTTCACTCATTCTATTATGCTCTTGTGCTAGCGCTGATCCTCACCTCCAGCCTGCGGCCCCTTTGCATTTCTGTGGGAGCAACCTTTGTATTTCTGTGGGAGCATCCCTTGTGTTTTGTTGTGGGAGCGACTGAGTTGTTTTGTTGTGGAAGGGGTTGTTTTGTTTTTCTATGGGGCAGCCTCTTGTGGTTGTTGTAGCAGCGGACCCCTCTCTTGTTGTGGATACCCTCCACCCTACCGCCTCCTTCCTGTTGTGGATTTCTTGGCTGTCGTGGGTGATCTTAGGTTGTCGCTATCTTGGTTGTCTTGGTGTAACCTCCAGCTCCATCCTCCTTACCTTGTCTGTTGTAGGTGCGGCCCTTCCATGAGCTTTCTACAGGTGTGGACCTTCTTGTGTGTGTTGCAGGTGAAAGAGGAGCCGCCTTTGTGTTTGATGATTGGGGCATTGACCTGTTTGTGTGTGATTTGTGTACCTTTGAGGTCACGGCCTTGTTTAGTGAACAGATCTAAAGGGTTTATGTTACCCTCTTCTCTTTCTGTTGTGTAAAGAGTTCACCTAGTGTGCAGCCCTCTTGCTAGGGTAATTTGGTGGTTGTTGAAACTAACTAACAGTTCAATCTGTTCACTACCAAGACAAGGGTTTACACACAGTCCAGTCTTCAGCCTCTTGAGTAAGGGTTTACTGTGTAAGGGTTTGGGAAATTATTTACCTTGGTTGGGTTTGTGTCTTTATCCCTATGGCCTTGAGTATGGTGGCAAGAAATTTCCTTCAGTCTTTGGCATAGAGATCCACACTTGATCCATGAACTGAACCTTTGTCTGAGCATACAAACAGGATCTATACCTATTGTGTTTATTGTGCTATCTTCAGAGGTAGGTTGTTGTACCAGGTATGCTTCCTACTTATCTCCCTTTGATTTGGATCTGATCTGATTACAGAATTGATTAATATGGTAAGCATTGTAAAGATCTAAAGATGTGTTTATTTTGAAATGATTAGGCAGAGCTACTAACTCATCTCTTCAGATCTAGATCCTATCTTACTATTACAGCTATCTAAATTTGTGTATAAATTGTTCTCTATAATTGCTTATTGTTTAAGATCAGATCTAAGTTTGTTTCATACAGCTTTATAGATCCAGACCTATGCTCATCTTATTGTTTATTAGATCTGAGCTATTGTTTATTAATTCTGAGCTATTATTTATTAGATCTGAGCTTTGTCTTTGATCTTCAGATCTATTTCGTACTGAGTCTACCGTTGTCTTTCTGAGATCTAAATGCTAGTTAAAGTATTCTAAGTGTTTGATCTTTAGATCTAGCTGTTATTGATCACTGAAATCAAAAGGATACTACTGTTTTGAAAAATTACTCTAATTCTAACAAGTACGCTTTACTTTCTAGAACTGCAACTGAGATAAGATTTTTCTTTAATGCAGGAACATAAAGAATTTATTCAATATGAAATACATTACCTGACTGAAGATGAAAGGATTCTGATTCAATTCCTTTGATGGCATAAGTGCTATCATCACTCAATTCTACCTTTACATTGAACTTCTTATCTTCATAGTTCACAAGGTTATGTTTGAAACCTGTCATGTGCTTGGAGGCCCCGTTTTCCACTAACCAAATTTCTTCTGATTTGGTGACAACACCGGAGACAGCTGAAACAATATAACTTTATCTACGTTGTTCTTATTATTTAGTAGCAGCTCTGGTTCTCTTTCTTTGAGGCTCTTCTTCCTCAGTTGCAACTGAAGCATGGAACCTATCTTTTTGTTTCTACTATGAAGGAGGGTTCCTGCAGTCTTTTGCATAATGACCTAGCTTGTTATAGTTAAAGCATGTTACTTTAGATAAATGAGAGTGCTTACCTTGAGGTTTATTACATTTTCCTTTGTGCTAAGGAAACCTCTTCCATTTCTTAGCTTTGATTGAAAGAGCATGGTCTTTCATCGTTGAATGTTCATTTCTTCTTTTAAGTCTACCATCTTCTTCCAAGAAATCATGTCATAATCTCACAAAGTTGGGTTGAACTTATCTTCCATTTACTAATGAGAGAAATGTCTCCCATGATTCAAGAATACCATCTACTATTGTTTGTACAAGGTCATCATCATCTACTGCAACTCGAATTGTTGCAAGATGACCTCTTGTTTGGGAAATTTTGGTAAAGAAAGCAGAGATGGTTCCATCATTTCCCTTGTTTAATGTATGTAGTTGTTTCTTCAAAGTCCTCTTCTGAGTTGGGGCCTTCTTTTCATATAGATTTTCTAGAGCATCAAAGAATTCCTTAGTTGTTCTTAGATGAACAATAAGAAGCATCATGATGTCTTTAACTGAGTAAAAAATGACCCTCTTGGTTTTGGCCTGCATCTTCTTATAGGCTGCTCTTCCTGCATTTGAAGTAGGTTCTTCCATCACTCTAGTAACCAGCTCATCCAAGTCACCTTCTTCTAGGATATTAAAGACCATAGCCTTCCGGACATTGAAGTTTGAAGCCCCTTCAAGCCTATCTTCTGCTTTAACTGAAGATGAAGCTATACCAAAAAAAATATTTGATATATAACAAACTTACTATTGATCTGCAAAACAAACCCTTAAGTGTGGATCTACGCAAGATCAAAAGTCTTCCACAATTGAGCTATTTTCACGCCCCAAGCTCTGATACCATGTTATAATTTAAGGAAAAATTATAGACTAGATAAGAATAGAAATATTTTTTTAATTGTATTTGTTATTATAAATCTGAAACAACAATATATTCAAAAATTCTTATGTAAACAATTTATAACATATATCACATTATAGATCTAAGTATTACCTTAGTCAAACAAGGAACATATTTACCTAATGTGTTGTTGTTATGATATTTTCTGTATTCTTAGAAAAAAAAAATTAAGGGATCATTGATCAAACCCTCAGGGTAGATCTCATCATGATCCTTAGAATAATCTTGCCAAGAAGAACATTAGGGTAAAATCATAAAACTGACTAGCATACCAATCATCAATTAAAAGAGTTAAAACAGGACACCACTGTCTAGCCTATTGGTTGAAAGGAGGCCACTAACAACCTCAATAAATTATGTTAAAAATACAAAAATTCTACAACAATGGTCAAAAGTAATAGCAGTTATAGGGTTGCTTTGACAAACCCTAATCAGGGTACTAAGAGTTGCAAGGTGAGGCAGCATACACAGGTCACCAGAAAATGGATAGCAGCAGCATACAGGTGGCACCAACAATGATATAGCGACAACATACAGGGTGGTACCAGCAAAGAGACAACGACAACACACAGGTGGCGGTAGCAGCAAGGAGACATCAACAACACACAGGTCGCTACACCAGCGAGGAGACTACTACATGCTGAAAAAGACCCTTAGGGGTCAGCGACAACAAGGGACACGAGAGGTAAGCCCATAGTGGCTATGATCCAGGTGGATATTGGTGGCCACCCACCTTTTCTGACTGGCTCAAAACAGTTTTCTGACAATTTTGACAATTTACTATTTTTAGCAGGTTTTAACTTCTGGGACCATTTTGAGGGCCTAAATGAAGGTCTTTCGAGATCGAGGTTCTCAATGATAGCCAAAGACATAATTTAACCTCCAAAATGAATCTCGTCGACGATACCTTTTCAACGAGCTATCATACGCCCAAAATAGAGATCGTATGCAAAAGTTACGATCCCAGGAAGTTGATGTACTAACTTACCCAAACGGGTCCCACATGACTTTTGGCGCTTCATCTCCTAGGGTTAGGCTTTTGGATGTCTAGGGTTTTTGGAATTCCTGTTTATTGTAGAAAGGTCTTCAGAGCCCCATTGTAATCATGTTCTTGCGAATGCGAGTAGCCTTCACATCTCTTCTCAAAGATAAGTTGTCACCATTCTATCAAGTATTTCACTCTGTATTTTACAATCTCTGTACATTTATTTCATTAATAGAAATCATGTATTATTGTATATCTGTGTTTATGGTTGCATATCTGATATATTTTTGTTGTATTATTGAATATCTGCGATATATTTGTGCATTTCTTTATTATATCTTCGATCTCATTTCGTGCCGAAAATAATCTGGATCAGTGGTATCAGAGCAGACTGTTCTTGATTGTTTTTTTTTCAGTGCATGTCCCCGACGAGGTACGAGTATAGCAAGTTGGGTCTCGAGCTTGTCTCTCTTGAAGAAAATTGTTCTCGCACACCCAAGAAACCCTTAATGGCAGAAGAAAAGAAAAACGACGAAGCAGACAATCCTATCAATCTGTTGCTTGAGTAAGCTCTCACGCAATAGAGGGATGAAATGATAGAGAATTTTTCCCACATCCTTCAACGCCTGCGGATAGTAAAAGGCACATCTTCATTAAGCGGCCACTTTGGAGGCACGTCGTCTTTTAAGGTACAAGTTAATTTTGATATTCTTGTATTTGAAGGATAAATAGATGCAGAAGCCCTAGAAAAATGGTTAAATCTGCTAGAAGGTTATTTCTCTGTTCACAAATTTTTTGACAAAGAAAATATCACCTTCGCACTCCTTAAAGCTCTCCTCCATGTCAAGCATTGGTGGGAAACTTATTGGGAGCAGAGTTCCACAGAGGAGTTTGAAATATATGGGGTTGAGTCCACTTGGAATTTTTTTGTAGATGCGGTAAATGAATAGTATTATCATGTTGGCGACTATGAGGACCAGTACATGAGATGGACCACACTGCGGTAAGAAAGGGGCCAAGCAGTTTTGGAGTTCACCGATACCTTTCATACCTTGCACACCAAGCTGGGTATCAAAGACTCTGAGCGACATTTGGTTCTGAAATACCATGGGGCTCTACATAGATACATCCAGACTGAGATAGATTTTCTGGACATCTCATCACTCGGTGTTGCTTATCGATATGTTGTTAAAATTGAGCAGAAATTTAAGCACCAGAACAAACGGGAGTTCGGGTCTGCAAATCCGCAACAACCAAAGTATGACAAAGATGTCCCTAACAAACAGTCTCCCGAAAACCAGTCCAAGACACAGGAAAAGAAGGGTCATAGGAAGACAAAGAAGGACACCAAAAAATGGTGTGATTTCCACAAAAGCCCCTGGCACAACACCGATGAATGTTTCTCAAAACAGTCATTGGTGGCTGAGATCAAAGATAAGAAGCCGAACCCTGATTCTGAATCTGATTCTGAAAATACTGGTAAAGGACAAATCATTGACGCAGACCCCACTGCTATTGTCGCGACCGCAACTGTATTCAACTAGAAGAACTAACAGATCCTGAAGAGGGGGAGCGTCTTTTTCATTCACAGATGTGGGTGAAGGGGACCCCACTGCATTTTATTGTTGACAGCAGAAGCCAGAAAAACCTCATCTCAGCAGAGGTCATCAAACAGTTGGGATTGTCGACAACACCACACCCGCATCCATACAACATCGGGTGGTTTCGCCAAGGACGAGATCTTCATGTCAGCCACTAGTGTCAATTATCATACGGCATCCAACCCTTCAAGGATGAGGTATTATCCCCACTCGATGTCTGTGATGTGCTCTTAGGCCAACCATATATGTGGAGACGCCATGTTGTTTATGAGTTTCGACCCCATAGTGTCATTGTTACTTTGAGGGGTCATCTCTACAGAATACCAGAGGTAGTTCCAACTACTGTTCCACCTAAAAAGTGTCGCAAGGTAGTATCTCATACTACAAAATTCAACTTCTTCACAATATGTTCAAAATGAGAACAAAAGGACACTACAACCACTACAACCTTGCCCCAAGCACCTTCTATCCAAAAGAAACAGATCGACAAGGTTGCAGCAAAGCGCAAAGATTCCTTCTGCACACCGTCCTCTCATGTATCTTGACTTGTTGAACAGCCTCAACCTCAACAAGTTCGTGACAGACTTCCACAAACTAAGCAGCGCGACGTCACCATCAATACAAGCAGCTCACCAAGATGCAGATCCAGCAAATGTTTTTCCCTCTCCCCCGGGAACTCAACGCAATGGAGAGCATTACTTCCTAAGGAGAGAGGATTGATCCAGGTGGATATTGAGGGCCACCCACCTTTTTCGACTGGCTCAAAACAATTTTCTGACAATTTTGGCAGTTTACTATTTTTAGCAAGTTTTAACTTCCGGGACCATTTTGAGGGCCTAAATGAAGGTTTTTCGAGATCGAAGTTCTCAATGATAGTCGAAGGCATAATTGAGCCCCCAAAATGAATCTCCTCGACAATACCTTTCCAACGATTCATACGCCTAAAATGGAGATCATATGCAAAAGTTACGACCCCAGGAAGTTGATGTACTAACTTACCCAAACGGGGCCCACATGACTTTTAGTGCTTCATCTCTTAGGGTCAGGTTTTTGGATGTCTAGGGTTTTTGGCATTCCTATTTATTGTAAAAAGACCTTCAAAGCCTCATTGTAATCATCTTCTTCCGAATGCGAGTAGCCGTCACATCTCTTCTCAGAGATAAACTGCCACCATTCTATCGAGTCTTTCANTGCGAGTAGCCGTCACATCTCTTCTCAGAGATAAACTGCCACCATTCTATCGAGTCTTTCACTCTGTATTTTACAGTCTCTGTACATTTATTTCATTAATAGAAATCGTGTATTACTGTATATCTGTGTTTATGGTTGCATCTGTGATATGTTTTTGTTGTATTATTGAATATCTGCAATATCTCTGTGCATTTCTTTATTATATCTCCGATCTCATTTCATGCCGAAAATAATCCGAATTAGGTTACACCAGCAAGGAGACGACGACATGCTGAAAAAGACCCTTAGGGGTCAGCGACAACAAGGGACAGGAGAGGTAAGCCCACGATGGCTACACCAAGCAAGAAACACTGACTTAAAGAGAGTAGCACCACTTCAACAACCAAAACAATAGGAGCCATATTAAAAACTCAGACCAAGACTCAACTTAGAAGGAAGAGTGAATGTGTCTAGTGCGAGGATAGGTCTCTTCTTTTTATATTTTGGTAGATAGGCTAGGGTTAGCAAAATTAGCCCTAACTTTAGGGTTAGATTAAACTTTAACAATTTAAACAAAATTAAACAATTAATATTTTAATCATAAAATATTAAATGTTAATTAGAAAAGTCAACATGTCAAGGAGAGGGGATCCAAAGTCAAGGCGACTAGCAAAGAACCAAACTAAAAGCTCACATAAAAAATAAGGAGGACATAACTGAAGAAAGGGGTTGCAAAAGTAATAACACAAGGTCAAGGGGGGTTCTTCTTTAATGGCAGAATGTTCACATGAGCCTCATGATATAACTTATAAGCTTTTATCATCCCAGCATAAGAGGAAGGTCAATGATGTGATCATGTCCTTCTTCTTAACTGCTCATAGGTCTCATGGACCATCTCAGAAAAGAAGAAGATCACACATCATCTCGGCCTGGTACTTAACCAAGAAACTACCTGGTCCCAGACCAAGATACCCCAAAATGTAACTAGGGGGCCTAGATCACAACGAGGGTCTTATCCACCAAGGTACACAACCAATGATCAATCCAAGCACCAAACAAAGATTCCTTGGAACACATCCAGGGGCCCTAGAACACATCTAGGGACTTATACCATCAAACCGCTTGGTTCTTGACCAAGAACCCTAGCAATACACTGACTGCCCTCACTAGGGTCTTTTTCCATGACTCTAACTGCTTGGTCCCAGACCAAGAACCCCAGGAGTGTATTAGGGGCCCTAGATCTCAGCGAGGGTTTTTGCCATCCTCCCAGAGAATGGCTCTTGCAACTGCATTAATTTTAACACTTCACACTAACCATGTATATAATAGTGTTGGTAACTACACGTATGCTCCAAATCACCTTCTCATGCAAACAAAGAAGTGATAGAACCCATTAGTTGACCCATGTGCTTTGAAGAGAGCAAAACATTCACATGATTGGGTGTCAAACCATGAACGTATTTGGGTGTCCATTCACCGATGAAAGAAATAAAAGTGTATAGAGCAATGAAAAAATAGGGAAAAAAAGGAAAAATAGATTCCTTTTAAGCATTTTTAAAGTTGGCTTTGGCACTAGAAATTCCTTCCTAGGTTGGAATCTATGTGTAGATATTTAAGATATAATTAAAATATATAAATTGTTTATATATATATACATTATTATTATTTTTAATCTATTTTAGTCATATATTCACCAATTTTGATTATATATAGATAAAAAAAAGAGTAAAAACAGTTAAACTCCTCCCTACACATATCTTAATAATAACTATCTTAATGATAAACAATTCCCATACGCATATCTTAATATCAAGTATTGACTTGTATTGACATGTAGTACCATTCCCATGTTGACTCTCATAGTCAAGGTCAAAAGAATATACGAGATCTCAGTCACTTTATTAGAAACCCAAAACGGTAACTAGTCCCTTGTTACCAATACAAGATTTTCACAGTATACATAAGTTCGTTCGAATGGAATCCTTTTCCTGTAAAGTTTGAATCACGAAAAGTCTCTAGAAGAACACAATCCATTTTCGAAATGATGATTACGATGGACATCCTGCACAACAATTTCTCGTTTAACAACCTTGGAGATAAACTTCGTTGCAGAGTGGCAATCGACACCAACTCTTAATGTTTTTGATAATTTGAAGAGTGGTTCCAGAAGATGTGTTTAATTGCCCAAAGGCAATTGCCAACTTCTCACCGTGGTGGCAAAGAATTTGTTCCTACTGCTCATTTTCGACATCATTCGGCACAAATCTTGTCTCAGCAACATACCCTACTGCTCTCATTTCCCTAGACAATCTCTCCAACTCTGCATAGATTTCTTGCATTTGTGGGTGTGATCTATCTCCTGCAAGGAAAGTATGTACATGTTTATGGACCTCAATCCAACTGCATCCGGGCATCTTTCTTACCCCTCTGTCCATCATCAGTTTTCGTATCCTTTCAATTTCACTCCACCTACCAGCTGCAGCATAGATGTTTGACAAAATTACATAAGGTGCAGTATTTTTAGGGTCCAACTCAAAAAGTTGTTCTGCTATCCTTTGACCTAGATTTATATCGTTATGTGTCCTGCAGGCAGAGAGCAGCGATATCCACACAGTAGAACCAGGTTTTGTTGGCATTTTGTCGATAAAGTTTTGCGCTTCATCTAGGCGCCCAGCACGGCCAAGAAGGTCAACTATGCAGCTATAGTGCTCCATTGCTGGTGTGATTTTATAAAATTTATTCATGCAATAGAAATAATGAAGGCCCTCCTCCACTAGACCTGCATGGCAGCATGCATACAAAACAGAAAGTAAGGTAACATGGTTTGGACTCATGGCAGACTCTTCCATTTCTTGAAACAATTTGATGGCCTCCGCACCATGGCCATGCATTGCATATCCTGCAATCATTGTTGTCCAGGAGACAACATCTCGTTGATGCATTTTGTCAAATAATTCATGCGCCTTTTCTATGTTGCCACATTTGGCATACATATCTATCAAGGCATTCACTACAGAAACAACGGAATCGATTCCAGATTTAATAATTTCTTCATGGATCTGCACACCATGTTCAAGGGCTGCCAAGTTGGCACATGCTGGAAGGACACTGGTGAAGGTAGTAGAGTCTTGCTTCACGCCAGAAAGTGGCATTTGTTTAAAAAGTTCTAGAGCCTCTAAACTACGCCCATTTTGCACATATCCTGCAATCATAACATTCCACGAGATTATGCTTCGTTCAGGCATTTTCTGAAAAAGCTTCAGAGACTCATCAACATACCCATGCTGTGCATACCCTGAAACCATTACTGTCCAGGATACCACATCTCTTATGTGCATTTTGTCAAAAATATTGCGTGCCTTCTCTATGTTTCCACATTTTGCATACATGTCTACAAGGGCACTCTCCACAAATGCATCCGACTGAAATCCACTTCTGTTTATTTCTTCGTGGATCTGCATACCCAATTCTGGAGATCCTAAATTGGCACATGCTCTAAAAACACTGGACAAGGTAAACCGATTTGGTTGGATGCCTGCTTTTTTCATTAGATGAAACAGCGACAATGCCTCCTCTGCAAACCCGTTCTGCACATATCCAGCGATCATCACTGTCCAAGACACAGCATTTCTGTGAACCATCGTATCAAATATATCTCGTGCCTTCTCTAGGCTCCCACATTTTATATACATGTCTACCAGGGCACTCGCAACAAAGACATTGGACTGAAATCCAGACTTTATTATCTCTTCATGGATTTCCATGCCCTGTTCAAGAGCCTCCAAGTTGGCATATGCTGGAAGAACAGAGACAAAGGTATTCAAGGTTGGCTTCAAACCTTCAAGACGCATTTGCGCGAAAAGCTTGATAGCCTCCTCGCTACATCCATTCTTTGCATATCCTGCAATAATAACTGTCCAGGATATCTCATCTCGGCGACACATTACGTCAAATACATTGCGTGCCTTGTCTATGCTCCCGCATTTTGCATACATATCTACAAGACCATTTCCTATAAACAGATCACTCATGAATCCACTTCTGATTATTTCTCCATGTATCTTCATGCCCTGTTCCAGAGCTCCCAAGTTCACGCAGGCCTGAAGAACACTAGCAAAAATGAACTCATTGGGTAGGATGCCAGAAAGCCGCATTTTGTAAAATACCCTCAATGCCTCCTCCGAAAGCCCTTGCCTGGAATAAGCTACAATCATAGCATTCCACAATACCGAGTCTCGTTGAGGCATTTTGTCAAACACATCGCGTGCATCCTCTACACTCTCACATTTGGCACATCCATCAACAAGTGCAGTACCCACAAAAGCATTCGACTGAAAACCCCATCTATTAATTTCTTCATGAATTTCCTTGATGGCAGCCAAATTTGAACATGCTGGGAGTACACTTGCAAACGTATATGCATCGGGCTGGACACCCGTTCGCTGCATTTGGTGAAAAAGTGTCAATGCCTCGTCGGCATAACCGCGTTTAGCATATCCTGCAATCATCACAGTCCATGAAAATGCATCCCGGCAAGATATCTGATCGAAAGCTCTGCGTGCACCCTCTAAACTTCCGCATTTGGTATACATGTTCACGACCGTGTTCTCTACAAATATGTCGGGCAGATATCCGCTCTCCTTCATGTGGGCGTGGATCAGTTTTCCCTGTGCCAAGGCCTTCTTCTTAATGCATCCCTGCAAGAGAGAAATGTACGTATAAGAGTCAAATGGGTAATCCGTTACCTGCAATGCATGGAGTGCTTCTTTCAATCGGCCCTGCTTGCACAGCGTTACAACGTCTTCTAGGTTGTTGTTTTCGGCACAGGGTTGCGTTTTCAGTGCGCGACTCGTGGATGCTCTATGCCGAAGATGAATCATTGGATTAACAGACAAAACCATCATCTTCATCTTCTTGTTCTTGGCGTGATGATTTTTTGAAGATTGCAGCGTCGCCATTGCCACCACTGCGAGTTTTCTGCTCTGCAACTTTTCGCATTTCGGAAGCATGAAATATAAGAAACTGACCAAAAAAAGAAGGCACGGCTTGATCGCCTGTAACCAACGGGTGTCCAAACAGTTGCAAGGGTAGTAGTTCTGTACTTCATATTTACCACCACTGAAAAGATTTCAAGCTTTGTTCGTTTAAAAACCTGGACTTGAAAGAGGTTTCATAAGATACAGTACAATACAGTGTGCTAAGTAAATCTCGAAGGAATTGAGGGAATTCTCTTACCTCTACTTATAAACGTTAGCTTATAGATGATATCATAAGAAAACTCCATGTGTAGGGTGTTTATGGTGAATGATTAGTGAATGTTTATACAATTTTAGTGGCTTAAGAGTATGTGTTTTCTCTTTGAGGTCTTGAGAGGTAAGGGGTAGTAGGGTATGTATATCTCTATAGATTTTAGTAAGTGTCATAATAAAACATATTCTAGTAGATTGTAGCCTAATTATGAGGTCATGGGTATCTAATATAACAATGGAAATTGATTGAGTTGTAGTCTAAAAAGTAATTTCATCTCATGGATCAAACAATTAATAGTGTTATGTCTTTCAACTTCATGTTAAATACTAAATTTAAAAATATTTGATATTTAAATAAAAACAACAACATTTTTTTATTATAATTTAAAATTAAAAAAAAAATCATATGCTTTAGGTGTTCAAAGTATATTACAAATATAAAATAGATACATTTGAAGACTACATTTATAAGAAAAAAAATTACAAAATTAATGTACATGTCATTTTTCAAGTTGTAAAAAATAATTTTCAATTTTTCTCTTTTTCCCCTTTTTCTTTTTAACCTTATGCTACCTCTATGAAAAAGTATCCACATTCTTTGGATCAATTTTGTATCCACGTTCAAGGTGTTAGTTTCATGAAAGCACTTGAACCTTCAAGATAGACAATAGGTACAACTTCCATCTTCAAGAAAGAAATCCAAGTATCCTTGGCTTCTACTTTATCCTCGAGATAGGGTTCCCCAAACAATGCTTCTAGACAATTAGGATTAGCCTTCATGGAATCTTGTGTTTGTTGATTTTCTTCATCATTTTCCTCTTCGTCGACCGATAAAAATATCCAACTTTTTAATTTAGATTTAGCCCCTTTTTTTATGTGAAGAATAAGCTTGTGAGTGAGGGAAAGAATCTTGCGAATGTCGTAGAAGATGACAGATCTAACACGTGAATGTGGTATTCTTAAAATCCAAGATGTGAGTCCATCTAATTTTTTTTCCATTTGAGAATCATGTTGTCCAAAAGATCCTTACCAAGGTTAGTCTCAACATAAAGTTGAGCATATATGCATGATCTAACTATACCTTTTTGAAAAATCATTTTTGAATTTGATATATGTTTTTGAATTTGTTTACTTTGGGAAAGCTTTTGACATTGTGCCTAGGACCAACCTGTGGAATAGGTTGGATGAGCTAAAAGTTCTCTCTGGCATTGGGGTTGTTGTGGTAAAGTTGTATGAGAACGTCATTGCCAAGTTTAGGAGTATTGAGGGTTGGTTAGAAGAAATTAACTCCAATATAGGAGTCAGGAAAGGTTGTCCCCTATCCCCTACCCTTCTAGACAATTAGGATTAGCCTTCTTGGAATCTTGTGTTTGTTGATTTTCTTCATCATTTTCCTCTCCGTCAACCAATAAAAATATCGAACTTTTTAATTTAGATTTAGCCCCCTTTTTTTATGTGAAGAATAAGCTTGTGCGTGAGGGAAATAATCTTGCCAATGTCCTAGAAGATGACAGATCTAACATGTGAATGTGGTATTCTTAAAATCCAAGATGTGAGTCCATCTAATTTTTTTTCATTTGAGAATCATGTTGTCCAAAAGATCCTTACCAAGGTTAGTCTCAACACAAAGTTGAGCATATATGCATGATCTAACTATACCTTTTTGAAAAATTGTTTTTGAATTTGATATATGTTTTTGAATTTGTTGACTTTGGGAAAGCTTTTGACATTGTGCCTAGGACCAACCTTTGGAATAGGTTGGATGAGCTAAAAGTTCCCTCCGGTGTTAGGGTTGTTGCGATAAGGTTGTATGAGAACGTCATTGCCAAGTTTAGGAGTATTGAGGGTTGGTTAGAAGAAATTAACTACAATATAGGAGTCAGGAAAGGTTGTCTCCTATGCCCTACCCTTGTTGGCATTTGCAAGGACAAGTTAGAAGATTGTTTGGAATCCGTAGGTTGTGTTGGACCAACTCTTGCTAGTATAGTAATCATCCTTCTTTTCTATGTCGATGATATTTTTCTTATGACAAGGAATCCCTACAACCTTAGTAAGAAACTTAGAATCCTTGAGGACTTCTGCTCTAGTACAAGTATGAATGTGAACATTGACAAAACAAAGGTTATGATCATTAAATCCAACAAGATCACCTAGGATACTTTTGTATATGACAACAATATCTTGGAGGAAGTTCCTCCATACAAGTATCTTGGAATTGATATTCATCACAACCTCAATTGGAACTATAGCATTGAGAAAAGGATAAATGGAGGGTGGGAAGCTTATTATGGGCTTGAAAATAATTGTAAATTAGCAAACCTTTAGGCATGGGATAAGAAAAAGCTCCTCTTTGAGACTCTTGTCATTCATGTTATCTTATATGGATGTGAAGTTTGGGGATGCAGTATCTCTCAAGAATCCTAGAGAAAGATAGAGCATATCCAAAATAATTTTATAACTTGTAATCTCAAAATTAAAGACAATACACCCTATCATATCCTCATAAAATCGAGCATTTCCCCCATTGAGAGCAAAATTTTGATTAGGTACTTAATGTACAATGATCCAGATTGGATCATTATATTATTTTTCATCTATTTCGATGCTTTTAGAGTGGAAAAAATTGGAGGAATCAACTTGCAGGGTCATTTTAGTGGAAGGTCCTAGTGTGGTAAATGGAACCTTCCAAACCAATTTTGAGGCATTAAATGGAGGTTTTTGGATTTTTGTTGTCTAGAACTTATGCACAACCACTTGATGGTGTTCTACACTTTGAGACCTTTCTAATGGTGCATACCATGTGTCAATCGTATCTCGTATGCAAAACTTATGCCTCTTGTAAGTTGACCTATCGTGTTGACCATCATGGTACGAGAGGATGTCATGTCAACCCCCATTACTCATGCATGTGGGGTTAGCCACATGAGGAATTTCAATAAGAATCTAGAAGGTCCAAAAAATTATCACAATTGAAGGTTAAGGAAGTCAAAACCTTAACCTTAGACGACTATCGGGCTATGTTAAGTACCAAGCCGCTAGGAGGAGAGGGGGTTCCATTATATGCTATTGTATTATGTTCCATAGTAGAGAAGAAAAATTGGGAGTGGGAAATAACAGATCATAGTAGAGGAGGTTAATTTTTTGTAGCAGCGTAATAGGCCTCAGGTAACTCCATAGAGAGTGTCTTCTCTTTTGTAGTTGCATTATTTCCATACCAGAGAAAAGAGAGCAAAGTGACCTCACCTTCTAGCTGGTTTTTCTCCCATAATGGTTTTCCAGAGAAAATCTTGTGTTATTTTTTGCATGGTGTGTGATTGTATTCCCATGTTCTCTATTTTCCTCATTTTATCTATTTCATGCATAAGCAGAAAATCAGTAACTAAAGATTCCAAAATCTAAGGAATTTAACCTTCATAGTGTAGATTTCAGTTTTATTTATTAGATTTGTTGTGATGAACTATCCAGTGGAATATCCACGACAGTTTGTGGATCACATTTGTATCAAAGCAGGTTTTCTTTTAGGTATTCATGGGTAGTTGCAGGATCCAAGAATTTACTTAAAGAAAAGTTGCAAAAACCCTATCCATGGCAGACAAGTCTATTCATAACAACCCCCAAGATCCAGCAGAAGAGAGATTCGAGAGGTTGGACGCATATGTCATTGATATCAACCACAATATGAACCTCCTCATGGAAACTCTAGAAATCAAGCTTGGATTGTTTAGAGAGGATGCAGGTTCTAACTCATAGATCAAATTGGAGGGGAATTTAGGAGATCAAGAAGACATAGGTAAGGAGTCACAAAAAGAATCTGAGAAAGAGTAGTTGAGTTCAAGTGTCGGTAATCATTCAAAATCCATTTTAAAGATGAAAGTGAAAGTGGACATAAATCCATACCAAGTTGAGATCGATGCATTAAAACTGAATCACTAGTTGCATCAACAAGAAGATTATTTTAGTGTTCACCTTATAAATGAAGAGAAAAATATTTAATTTGTTAGATTGAAGTTAGAGGTCCATGATTTAACATGGTGGGAAATCCATATAGTAACATTTAGGATGGAGGATGATCTGTCAGTAACTAGGTGGGAGGACTTTGAAACCCTCATCATGTCCCAATTATACCCTATCAGGTATGTAGAGGACCAATGCATCCAGTGGCACTACTTTAGGCAGAGACATGGGCAAAGTGTACATAAATACACCACTGAGTTTATAAAGATGGCCATCAGGCTAGGTATCTCTCTCAAGAACTCAAATGTACTAGGGGGTTTACACAGCCTTCTATGAAAGTATGTGATTCTCTTCAAGCCAAAGATAGTGGATGAGGCATGTGTACAAGCATAATACCTGGAAAACATAGGCCAAAAGAAAGGGAAACTGAGTGGTTCCAAGAAGAAAGAGCATTAGGAAGCTTCCAAGGAGGGGAAGAAGAAGTGGAAGGAGGGAAAGGATAATAATATTCTAGCCACTACACATCAGTGAAAGGATCTTAGTAACCATTGCAACCATTGTAAAAATTGCAATATTGATGGTCACACCGAGGAAAAATGTTGGAAACTATATCCAGACCTGAACACAAAGTACAACAAGAAGGATGGAAAGAACAAAAAACTTCTAGCCACATATTCAAGCAATCAATTTTAAAGTAGCTCTGATGTGGATGAAAATATTGTTTGCACATCTGTGAAGAAGGAGGTGAATCTTAGTAACCTTCATCACCAAGAAGAGAAGGAGATGACCAAGCTCTTCCACATCAAGATTGAGGTCAAGAGGAAGATACATCCTCTATTCAATTTTGGTTCACAAACTAATCTCATAGCAACAGATCTAGTCAACAAGCTTGTATTGGAGGTTTAAAATGATCCTAGCCCCTATCTATTAGGTTGAGTAAACAAGGATGCAAATATCAAGGTAACAAAGCAGTGCAAGATTAAATTTGTTGTAAGTGTTGATTTTATAGATGATGTAGAATTGGATGTAGTACCATTGGATATATGTGGAGTATTTTTTGGAAGATCCTACATGTATATGAATGATGTTATATTCATACAGAGAGTCAACTATTAATGCCTCATCAAGGATGGAAAATCCTTCATCATCAACATGCACAAAGAAAAATAAAAAATTTCACTAGTAAGTGCCAATCAAGCTAAGAAATTGATCAGTTCTAGCAATAAATATGTTTTACTTTTCATAAGAGAAAATCATCTTGATGACGAGTCAATAAGAGTAAAGGAATCCCTAGAGGGGTGTACTAAAGAGAGAAAATATCAATTGGAAGATTTTCTATAGGCATACAAAGGATTGTTCTAGGACCCTAAAGGGATACCACCCAAGAGGGATGTGGAACACAAAATACAGATATTGTCACACTCCCCATTGTTGAATATTATGTTGTATAGACAATCTGATATGGAAGCAAACAAAGTAAAGAAGTAGTTGGCACAATTGTTAGAGCAGGGTGTGATTCAACCAAGTACCTCACCTTCTCGTTCAACCAACATAATTAACATAGTTACCAACTTAACGAGAACTCTCCAGAGTTCTCATTTTGGGGGGGGGTCCAATTTTTTACCCCGTTTTTAAAAATGGTGCTACCGGTAGCAACCCCTCTTCGTTTTTAGGTGATTTTCGATATTTAAAATTTTTCGATCCACAATGTTTCCACATTATTTTTTTAAATTCTCT
>SNQJ01S0113369.1:48189-61194 GCA_010110895.2 Picea sitchensis
AGAGTTATGTGACGTTCTACATACCACCAGAAATGGAATGACATGTAATATCCATATAGAATAGTATTATCTGAAAATATATCATAACTCATATCATTACCCATCAAACAAACTTAAGTCCATTACCCAAACCTGGGGTCTCCAACTTATCATAGCCATAACTCTCTAATCGTGAGGAATTATGTGACATTCCACATACCACCAGAAATGACATGACAAGAACTATCCATTTAGGATATTTTCCTTGACAAATTCACTTTCATTCATCTCATTATTCCACAATTAAGCATGGGTTCTCTTACTCAACAAAGAGTCTTCCCGTGAGGGATTTCACCATAAGGGGACCACTTTGGAGTTCATCCATATTTACTTCTTATCAACCATGCTAAAAAAATAATGAGTCATATTTACATCAAATACTATTGGGTCCATTACCCAAACCTTTGTGCTACGGGTCTTTCTTCAAGGGTTGACATCAATGGCAACCAACCTTAATCAACATCTTAAGACTCTAATCCATAGATAAATTTGCACCAACGAGAATAAGGACCTTGAACGGTTTACATTCTTGCATATTAAACCTCTGCAATATTGTCTCGACATATTTTCTCTTATTTAACCAGATTTTCCTCTTTTTCCGATCTCTTTTATTTTCCATGCCTAAAATTAAATTTGAAGCACCGATATCCTTCATGTCAAATTTATAGGACAACTAATTTTTCACATTCTGGATAAACTCCTTGTTGTTTCCTATCAGCAACATGTCATCCACATACAAGACCAAATAAATCAAATGATCACCAATTAATTTAAAATACACAAAACAATACTCTTTTCTTCTTGTGAAGCCGAGTCCCATCATATAAGTATCAAATTTTTGATACCACATCCTTGGTGATTATTTTAAACCATATAGGAACTTTTTCAGCCTGCATACCAATGCCTTCTTTCCCTTCATAACAAATCCTTATGGTTGCTTCATATAGATTTCTTCTTTTAGATCCCCATGTAGGAATGTTGTCTTCACATCTATCTGTTCTACTTCAAAATCAAATGTAGGAACAACAGATAACAAAAATCTTATAGAAGTTAACTTGGAAACAAGAGAAAAAATATCACCAAAATCAAGTCCCTCAACCTGGGAATAACCCTTTTCTACTAACCAAGCTTTGTATTTCTCAACTTTTCTTTATGCATTCAACTTCTTTTTAAATACTCATTTGTTTCCAATGGACTTTCTTCCAATCAGAAAGTCTACTAGATACCAAGCCTCAATATTATCTAAGGCTTCCATTTCTTCATCTATGTCCTTTTTCTAGATATTTCCATCCCCTGAATCCATTGCCTCCCTGACAGTTCTAGGATCATCATTAGTAATAGACAAAGAAAATTTTGAACGGAAATCATATGGAGTATACCTTTTGGGTAGCCTTCCTTCTCGAATTAATCTCCTTAATACTAGAGTATGAGGATATTCTTCTTTTGATTCATGTTCTTCTGTAGAGTCTGATTGATCATCCTTTAAATCAAACTCTATTTTCTTTGTTTCTTCATTACTTTGTAGGACTTCCTATTTAACAACATCCTGTTGCTATTTCAATTTTCTATTTTAAATTAGACTAAATATTTCTGTTGAAAATTGCATTTATCGCCCTACTAAGTGCATCTGCTACCTTGTTTTCCTTCTCTTTAATATGTTATATATCAAAAGAAAAATTTCTTAGGAAATCTAAGCATCTAGCCTATCTGGCATTTAGGTGCTTTTGATAAAAAAATGTGTTTGAGACTAACATTGTCTATTTTTAATAGAAACTTCTTTCCTAATAAAGGATGTCACCACATTTTTTGAGCATGTACAATAGTGGTAAATTCTAGGTCATGTGGTGCACAATTTTCTTCATGAGGCTTTAAATTCCTTGATTCATATGCAATCACATACCCCTCATGCATTAATACTCCTCATAAAGCTTCATTTGAGACATCCATACATACTACAAAATATTTGTATGGGTCTGCTACTTTTAAGATAGGTCTAGTGGTTAACAATTGTTTTAATTTCTCAAAAATTTCCTGATACTTTTTAGTCCACTTAAACCTGGTTCCCTTTTTCTATAAAGAAGTAATTGGGTAAGACGGTTTTGTAAATGCTTCAATAAACCTCCAGTAATAACCCGTAATGCCTATAAAATATCGGATATCTAAAACATCTTTCATAATTGGCCAATCTAAAATGGCTTTGACCTTTTCAGGGTCAACAAAAATTTCTTCTCCTGATATCACATGTATTAAGTACTGCACCTTACTTTGATAAAATTCACATTTACTATACTTTGAGTATAGTTGATGTCTATACTTTGAGTATAGTTGATGTTCCCTTAAAGTTTGCAAAATAATTCTAGGTGATCTTTGTGTTCTTCCCTTGTCTTGGAATAGATTAAGATATCATCTATAAACATTATCACAAACTTATCCAAATATTTTCTTAGAAAACTATTCATAAGGCATATAAATGTTACAGGATCATTTGCTAAGACAAAGGTACTAATACGAATTCATAGTGTTTGTATTTGGTTTTAAAAGTAGTCTTATGAATGTCTTTGTCCTTAATCCTAACCTTATGATACCCTAACCTTAGATCTATCTTCGAAAAGATATTTTTTCTTCCCCAACTTGATCAAACAAGTAATCAATGTGGGGTAAATGATACTTATTCTTGATTGTCATTTTATTCAGTGGTCGATAGTCAATGCACAGTCTAATAGATCCATCCTTATTTTTCACAAATAAGACCGGTGCTCCCCATGGAGACTCTAATGTACTTTTTATCCAGTATCTCTTGAAGCTGCATTTTTAATTCAATCAATTTAGGAATACTCATTCTAGGTTTTGATATAGGTACTAGATCTATTGTAAAATCTATATCCCTTCTAGGAGGTAACCCTGTAATTTCTTATGGAAATACATCCAGGAACTTACATAATATGGGATCATGAGTCAACATATTGTCAACCATATTGTCTCGATTCTCATTTATATGCATAGAATATGCTTCACAACCTTTCCTTGCATTCTGCTTCAACTGTAAAGTAGAAATCTTCCTTACTGATACACCATGAGGTATTCCCTTAATGGTTTTATTTCTCCCAAGTTCATCTAAAAAATCAAAAGTTTTATTTTTACAGTTCACAATAGCTGCGTGCTTCTCAAGCCAATCCATACCTATGAGTAAATCATAGGATCCCAAAGGTAAAATGTTCAAGTCCACACTAGTTTCCATTTCGTCCATAGTTTTTATGCAATCTTTGACCAACTCAACTACCTTTCATTTTGTACCCATTGCTAGTTGTCCTAGCCAAGACTTACTATGTTTTACTTTATTCAATTTATAGTCTTCAACAATAATAGGGAAAACATAGATTAAACTTGCATAAGGTTCAATTAAAATAGATATAGATCGTTGGTTAATCATACCTTCAATTTATACCATGGTATATTGATGATCAACCTGTCGATTCTCTAAGGCTGCATTAATATTGTAATTACATTGTGCCATGTCATTAACTATTATTGCCTCCTGGACATTATGCACTGCCAAGTTTATGTTTTTATTCAAATGGAAATCTCTATACAAATGAGGTTCCTTGTAACCCCAACATTGTAATGGTGGTCTGTTAAGTTTATTCATTGAATCAGTTGGTCGACTACTATTCTGAACTGATACACTTTGTTGCTAACTACTAAACTTGTTTCTCTTAATCGACGCACTATGAGACAAATGACTTGGGTACTTAAATTGTTTCTTTCTAGGATCAAACTTCTTATTTCTATTCTTATCTTCCCAATTTTTTGTATTTTCTAACCTTTGTTTAAACTGTGTATAACAAAATTTAGTGTCTTATTACTTCATCCATGGTATGAGGGTTAAGGAACTCAATCTTGTTCCTGTATGTTTGAAGCAAACAACTCATAAACCATTGTACCTTTTCTTTTTCCTCTTTAAGTTAATGTACGTACCTCATCAAATTTACAAACTTGGTA
Source organism: Picea sitchensis (assembly GCA_010110895.2). Taxonomy (NCBI): domain Eukaryota; kingdom Viridiplantae; phylum Streptophyta; class Pinopsida; order Pinales; family Pinaceae; genus Picea; species Picea sitchensis. The sequence goes on from SNQJ01S0113369.1 coordinate 52,228, forward strand.
AAAAAATCTTTAATGGTCATTTGTCCTAGTCAAAGGTCATGAAATTCCTTATCCTTTTCATTAAAATATCTTTCGGTTAAATATTTTTGTTTGAAGTACTTTTTAAATATCTTCCAAGTGAGTTCACTACTCCTAACTTTGTTTACTATTTTTGTTTCCTGCCACCATATCACAACCTTTCCATTCAACTGATACACAACCAATCTATCCCTTAAGTTCCCTTAGTAATTGTAGATATGGAAATATTTTCCCATGTTTAGGAGCCAAGTTTCTACTCCTTCTTCAGTCTCACCATCGAAATTGGGTGGTATGATTTTTTTAAATTCACCAATTAATTCATTACTATGCCATTTCCTTTTCTTGGTTTTTGGTGGTTTATTTTGTAGGGTGTTGTCCTCAGAATTGTCCTTGATATTTTCCTTAGTCATTGAGGTTTCTTTATCACTAAGCACTGAGTGTTCCTTTCACTTATGAGATTCATCATTAGAAATTCCCTTCCTAGCATTGCTAGAAGTCTTCCCTACATTCTTTTTCTGTTTAATCTCAGTCATATTCATGAGTAATATTTCATTCAGTTCCTCTTATTCTATACTTGCTTTTAACATTTTTTCATTATCTTCTTTAATACTCTGCAATTTAGCCTTTATACTTCTCATGGTTTCAAGTAACTCTAATGAATTACTTTGAGGTTGTTCCCCATTCAATTCTACATACATATCTGGTTTACTTGGTGTTGTTTTCTTGGTTTCATCCACTGGGTTGTTTGTTGTTATTTATGATAAGTGCAAAACAAATTCTTATGTTAAAAATTTCCTTTTTTAACAATTATACAATGTTTGCATAATCTAATAATGCAACAGTTTTCTATTTTTTTTAAGCCTATAAGGCCTTAGTGTTTGATGTAGATTTTTAATGACTAAAATCAACAAACTGAAATTATGTCAAACACTTAGCAACATAGAGATAATTGTTTTCATAAACTTCATAAATGCATAACCTCACATTTAGAAATTTCCATAAGCAGAAATACACATTGCTAAGCAAAATATGCACCGGAAAAACATAGTGGAAAGCAACCCAATAAAACTCAGAAATTTAGGCAAATGTCAGGGAAAACCCTAATATGGGGAAACCCAATATGAGAGAGAGAGAGAGAGAGAGAGAGAGATATTATTATTATGCTTCAGGAAAGTACAAAACAACAACAAATCTACATTTCCAACCAAGGAAAATACCTCACAGCACCAAACCTGTCCCACAGAAATCTGCCTCATTTTCCATGCCAAAACCATATCATTGTCCAACCTCTTCCATACCTCGTTTTCTGTGTCCACAGTCAGCTATAAGGATTGTTCTGTATGGCCCAAAAACAACGAACAAAAAACATAAATCTGCCTTGAAATATGTGCTCAAAATTTCTCGATTTTCGTGCCAAATCCATATGACTGTATGGAATGTACAGACTGTACGGATCCATATAGTACGACCTCCCACAGTAGAAAAATATTTCAGCCAAAAATTCACAGAAAAAATTTCTCAAGAATCGTGCCCACTTTCCTCGAAAAACGTGCCCTCTTTGCTGCTCACTTTCCTCTCTCAAGCATGCTCAGAAAATATCTCTAACTCTCCTCTCGATGTGCTCTCAACATCCTCCCGATGTCTTCACAACATGTCTTGCACACTACCCAATGCATTCTTTTATAATCTGAAAATGACTTTTCCCCCCCAAAAAGTGTCTTTTCACCTCCCCAACCCTAGATCCAAAGGCCAAAATTAGATCTTGCCTTTTTCAAGATCAAGGGTCATGATCTGTTCCCTCCAAAATGTCTCATTTAAAATTAAAGTGAATTTCACTTTATTACATAAGTGCTTTATGAAAATAAAGTCACTTTAAAAATAGAAGGTACACTTTATTAAAAAGTCACTTTACTAAAAGAACCACTTAAAACAACTTTATAAAAACTATTACAAAGTCAAGTGCTTGGTAATGCAAATATTAAGGTAACATCTGCATATAAGACAAAACGTGCGGAGTACCTCCCAAGCTAAAAAATCTAACACTCCCTCTTAGTGAGGGAGGTACTTCTGGTATCACCACCAGAATCTGTCTCCATCTCATCAGCTACCATAGCTGCTCCCTCTGTACTAGAAGTCTCTGCTCCCTCTGAACAGGAAGCGACTACTTCCACTGCACTGGAAGCCTCTGCTGCTACTCCGTTGTACCACGAACCAAAGACATGCTCCTAGGAAACTACACACTCTCCTGAGCATCCAACTGTGTCGACTCATGCTTGTTGAATCCCTTGAGAGTCCTAGAGGAAGACTGAGTGCCATGTATCAACTCTCTCTCACGTGCTACCTGTCAACTCTCCAACACAAAATATGAGTCCAGAAATCCACTGGACCCCAACACAAGTCTACCCAACAACCTGTACAACCTCTCATACTCGACACCAAGCATCACTGATGTGTCTGGAGTAGCTCCCATACCCAACCATAATAGAATTCCACTCCAAATATATCAACCTCCAGAGATGACACTGAGAGTAAGTTAACCATCATCTCTAGAACATACAATACTCCAGCAACCTTCAGAAATCCTCCTGACTCTAGCTGGAATCTAACACTTCCAACCCCCTTCACTGCAAGTTGTGGGCCGGTACCAACAACCACACAACAGTCTGAGTTTGTTTCTAAAAGACTCAATAACACTAACCTCATCCTTGTCATATGTCGGGAAGCTCCACTGTCCACGAACCACACTTCAATGTCCTCGAACACTAGGTAACCACTGCCCAGGGGACCAATCATGAGAGAAAAAATCCCTCTCATGTCTCTCAACAAACTCTGCAATCTCTATTGATGCTAACACCTATGGTTCTGGCTTATTCTCCTTCTTGTTCGGACAATGACTAGCGTAGTGGCCAGTCTTGTAACATGAAAGGCATCTCACCTTGCTCATGTCCTTCTTCTTGCCCTTTACCACAAGAGCAACATTCTAGTCATGTTTGTCCACCTGACAAAGAACCTTTTCTGCCTTCTTCAAACAAATACAACAACAAATCACTTGTTGTTCCAAGTGTTAAATGTTGCCCACTGAACTTCAAAGCACAAGATCTGATACCATGTAGATTTTTAATGACTAAAATCAACAAACTGAAATTCTGTCAAACACTTAGCAACATAGAGATAACTGTCTTCATAAACTTCATAAATGCATAACCTCACATTCAGAAATTTCCATAAGCAGAAATACACATTGCTAAGCAAAATATGCAGCGGAAAAACACAGTGTACAACAACCCAATAACACTCATAAATTTAGGCAAATGCCAGGGAAAACCCCAATATGGGGAAACCCAGCGAGCGAGAGAGAGAGAGATCTTATTATTATGCTTCAGGAAAGTACAAAACAACAACAAATCTACATTTCCAGCCAAGGAAAATACCTCACAACACCAAATCTGTCCCACAGAAATCTGCCTTGTTTTTCATGCCGAAAACATACCACTGTCCAGCCTCTTATGTACCTCGTTTTACGTGCCCACAATTAGCTATACGAATTGTTTCGTATGAACCAAAAACAACGAACAAAAAACATAAATCTACCTCAAAATTCGTGCCTGAAATTTCTCGATTTTCGTGCCAAATCTGTACGACTGTACGGAATCTTACGGACTGTATGGATCTGTACAGTACGACCTCCCACAACAGAAAAATATTTTGTCCAAAAATTCACAGAAAAAGTTTATCGGGAATCGTGCCCTCTTTGCTGCTCACTTTCCTCTCTCAAGCATGCTCAGAAAATCTCTCTAACTCTCCTCTCGATGTGCTCTCAACATCCTCCCGATGTTTTCACAACATGTCTTGCACACTACCCAATGCATTCTTTTATAATCTAAAAATGACTTTTTCCCCCCAAAAGTGTCTTTTTACCTTCCCAACCCTAGATCCAAAGGACAAGATTAGATCTTGCCTTTTTCAAGATCAAGGGTCATGATCCATTCCCTCCAAAATGTCTCATTTAAAATTAAAGTGAATTTCACTTTATTACATAAGTGCTTTATGAAAATAAAGTCACTTTAAAAATAGAAGGTACACTTTATTAAAAAGTCACTTTACTAAAAGAACCACTTAAAACAACTTTATAAAAACTATTACAAAGTTAAGTGCTTGGTAGTGCAAATATTAAGGTAACATCCACATACAAGACAAAACATGCGGAGTACCTCCCGAGCTAAAAAATCTAACATTTGAACCATGCTCTGATACCATTTGTATAACACCACCAATTCACTAAAAAAAAGTAATTAATATTATTTCTTGAGGACAAAGATTGATATATATAATGTTGCAATTCTTGTTAATTTCATTATTTGAACAATGTGATCTCATACTATGCATAACATTTTTTTTTAATCTCTTTTCAGGTAATTATTAAGTCTTTCCATTGTTGTTGTAACTTTTCAACTTGCTAGTCCAACCAAGCTTTCTTCTAAGATATTTTCCAACTCCTATTTCCTTATGCAATATTCTTACTAACAATAGTACTTTGTAATTGGTATTCGAAGTCTAATAACAACCTTATTAATTTATCTAATTAAGGTTTTAACTTTACATTACCTTTAAATTATTTGTAAAATTCCCTCCATCTTATTTTTATTATGGGTATATGTAGGATTTTATCCCCAATACTATCCTAGTTTATAAATTTTGACACTCACCCGGATGGTATTCATTCCTATTAAATCTAATTACAATTCAAACTAACCTACACACTCATAGNTTCCCTCCATCTTATTTTTATTATGGGTATATGTAGGATTTTATCCCCAATACTATCCTAGTTTATAAATTTTGACACTCACCCGGATGGTATTCATTCCTATTAAATCTAATTACAATTCAAACTAACCTACACACTCATAGTATCATTTACAATTTAAACAAGTGTTGCATGGCAGCGTAGTCTCTGTCAGGATGGAAGGGGAGTAAATGTGTGGGATGCAAGTTACAGTGCATGTGGTATTCATGCAGAATTTAGTATTCCCGAATTAGTTTGATTTGGAATTTATCAAAAATTATTAATGTGTGGTACATGAAGGAAGGTTATAGGATCTTAGTTTGATAGTATATGAAATATTTAATACACAACCAATGTAACCCAACAATTATGGAGTGGCGGGTCGATGGACTCGCAGGTTCACATTTCTCATTTTTTATGGCTAGCCTGCCTCATGAAATACATTTTGCACCCAACACCTCCGCCATATACATTTTGCCACTAAGAATTCCATTATATACATGAGACAATAATTTATACAAAGCTATAACATTGCAACAAGATTTATAGTAATTTTTATATTGCTATAAAACTTGATACATTTTGCAGGGAACAATTATGGAGTTGCGGGTTGGCAGAGTCGCAGGTTCACACTTTTCATGTCCAGCGTGTTATGTGAGATACATTTTGGACCGAAAACTTCCGTCATATACATTTTGCACCAAACAATTATGTTATATACACGAGACTAAGCAATTTATAGAATATTATAACATAGTATGGAGATTTATAGTAATTTATATAATGTTATAACATGTTTTACTTAATGAATAGTATAAACAATTATGTAAATTTTATTCAATAATTTTTTTGTTTATAAGTAAGATTGTATAAAATTCCGTGAAAATGAAGGACTACAGAGAATTTCCACTGTTTCAAGTTGTAAACAGTGAGCTGCCCCGAGGGGAAACCAACTCAGCTAGCCGAAGCGCTTCATAACTAAAGACTAGATTGTTACTGATGCAAAAACAATTCAAAAGTATGGCCCATAAGGGTGTCCGTTACAACTATCGAAAGTGTAGAGAGCATAACTATAATAACCATGGACAAATGCATGAAAGGTCGCCATGCACATGAAAAAACAATAGACAAAAGTAACAGACAGATCACCAATAGGGGTTGTAGTGCGGCGACGCGGGCATGCAGAAGGCGGCGAATGTCGTGTCCCCGGGAGGAGGCAGATCCTCCTTGAGTGGTGTCCGGTCCAGTTGCATGGCTTCCTCCATCTATGATGGCACGTGCTCTTCCTTCTGGACCTCCTTCGGGCGTGATGGAAGTCTCTACTAGTCGAGGTCTGCCTGTGTGTGGACCAAAGTTTCCAGTGCCAACACTAGTGCCGAGGTAGATGTTGGTTGGGTTGTTGCTGCTTGGGTTGCCTCTGTTGGGAGGTGATGACCACCCTGTAACATGGAGAGAAACTGTAGGAGTTGAGAGGCTTTGTCGTCTAGGGTATCGAGGCGGAACCGAAGGTCGTCCATGTCTCGATGCAGGTCGAATACCAGGCTCTGCACCAGTGCAAGGGCTATTTGTCACTCGCATTCTGGGTCAGCATTGGAACTGCCTCGAGATTGGGGTTGTCGTTGTGAATTTTGACTGGATTCTGGACCATCTATCTGAAATTGGGCGTGGTGAGCCTGGTCCTCAAGCGACTGGGTGGTCGGAGAGTTGGGAGGAGCCAAAGGGCCTGGATGTGAAACAAATGATGAATTGCCTAAAGGTCCTAGGTTATAGTCCAGTGGCGCCCCTGATCAGTCCAACCCCTCCATTATGTTGGCAAGAGACGCAGGAAGGGGCGGGAGAGAAGCAAGAATTTGAGTCGACTGCGCCAGGGAGAAGGACGAGGTGGCCGAAGAGGAGGAGGATAATAGGGAGGGAGCAGGTGAGGGACAGAGGACCAGGCAGGGTCGGTTTGGCTGGCAGGGTGTCTCGCGTTTCGTTAGTGTTTGAACCATGCTCTGATAACATTTGTAACACCACCAATTCACTAAAAAAAATAAATTAATATTATTTCTTGAGGACAAAGATTGATATATATATAATGTTGAAATTCTTGTTAATTTCATTATTTGAACAATATGATCTCATACTATGCATGATATTTTTTTTTAATCTCTTTTGCTACATGTGACAAAGTATAAGTCTGTGCATTTAATCATGGTTCTCATTTTATCAAGCATATTGAAATCACCATCCTTACTTCCCACGTATAAGGTTTTTCAAGTAATTATTAAGTCTTTCGATTGTTGTTGTAACTTTTCAACTTGCTAGTCCAACCAAGCTTTCTTCTAAAATATTTTCCAACTACTATTTCCTTATGCAATATTCTTACTAACAATAGTACTTTGTAATTGGTATTCAAAGTCTAATAACAACCTCGTTAATTTTTCTAATTAAGGTTTTAACTTTACTTTACCTTTAAATTATTTGTAAACTTTCCTCAATCTTATTTTTATTATGGATATACGTATACTTTGTAATTGGTATTCAAAGTCTAATAACAACCTCGTTAATTTATCTAATTAAGGTTTTAACTTTACTTTACCTTTAAATTATTTGTAAGCTTCCCTCCATCTTATTTTTATTATGGGTATACGTATACTTTGTAATTGGTATTCAAAGTCTAATAACAACCTCGTTAATTTATCTAATTAAGGTTTTAACTTTACTTTACCTTTAAATTATTTGTAAACTTCCCTCCATCTTATTTTTATTATGGGTATACATAGGATTCTATCCCCAATGCTATACCGCTATCCCAGTTTATAAATTTTGACACTCACCCGGACGGTATCCATTCCTATTAAATTTAATTACAATTCAAATTAACTTACATGCTCATAGCATCTTTTACAATTTAAACAAGTGTTGCATGGCAGCGTAGTTTCTGTAGGATGGAAGGGGAGTAAATGTGTGGATTGCAAATTGCAGTGCATGTGCTATTCATGCAGAATTTAATATTTTTGAATAAGTTTGATTTGAAATTTATAAAAAATTATTAATATATAGTACATAAAGAAAGGTTATAAGATCTTAATTTGATAATACATAAAATATTTACGCCGATAGGCATATACCTATTGGCAAAGGGCAGAATTAATGATCTTTTAACCTTAATGATCTTTTAACCCTAATATGATGGATAAGCATTCAAGATGCGGGTATATTCTTAGTCGTCCTCCAAAATGAATGAACCAGATTTATTGCTCATAACTTCCGTGCATTTATAAAGACATCCGTTAACATGTTTACTTTTTTACATTTACCTAAGAATACTTAAAAATTTACTGTGCGCATGTATAATTGACACGTTCAGTGATTAATATGTATGAATGCCATGACCTCCACGCATAACACAGAGCGGCGCCACGACCTCCACACATTACACAGAGCGGCATGCATCCACGCATGGGGAAGGGCGTTTAATGGACAGCCGCATGCACGCGCGACTTGAACCGCCACACAACGACCCATACGCATTCTGTAAACGTTTGATAATTTAAGTTTTTTATGCTCAGTCGCGTTTGCGAATTGAAGTTTGTTTTTGTGTGCGTTTCAATTAACCATTTTGTGTGCGTTTCAATTAACGGTGGAATTGAATGCGAAACGTGATTGTGCATGTTGCTAATCGCGATTGTGCAGGTCAGGATTATCTTAGCGTTTCATCTTTCTACTGGTGGGTGTTTCACCTTTCTGCGTGTGATACAAGTCAGAAGAACCTTTAACAATGCGTTGATTTGATTGCAGGCACCTGTTCGTCCCATTTACTTCACAGGAAAACATATGAATCGGATTTAGGAACAGGATGATGAGAAGATTTCACTCAGGATTGGTATATCCCTGCCCTACCTTGCTTACATCCTTTAAGACGAATCGTTGATCTCCAATTTATTAAAACGAATCGTCCCAGTAGCAGTCATGGGGGGATTCGAGCACAGAACGTCGTTAGATGATGATCAGGATAATTGTTCTCGGTTTGTGTCTAGTTTTAAGTTGTGGGATTATTATAATGGGTCAGATATTAATTGTGTTTTTATTTTCAGCCAATTCTTCTGGACATGTACGTCTGTGTCGTTAATGGTAATTTTGTTTTTCTTAAACCCAGGCCCGCTGCATCCACGATTCCC
>SNQJ01S0113370.1:4002-28417 GCA_010110895.2 Picea sitchensis
ATAGGGGGAGATTTACTTACCCATTATCATTAGGTCTCACTAGATGGTTTCAAGATGTGTTTTGTCAACCTAGTCCAAATATAAATGACTCTTGGCAGTGAATATTTCTTTCTCTTGTTATTAAATGAAGAACACAGAAAAATGGAAAACTTGGCGTGAATTACATAATCATGTTAATCATTGAGTTTTTTAATGAAATTTTTGTTTGAGGCCATAACTAAGGGTGCATTATCATATCTTGGCCCGACTCACTAACCTAAGGAATCTTGATAGCTTGGCTAATGACCATTACAGATTACGTAAAACAAAATCAATCTATGAATAGATTAATTCATTATAGAAATACCAACATTAACAAAGTAATATAGATTTTCTATTCATGGAAAATATCTTGAATCTTAGTGTTGATTATTTGTGTAAATGTTTGCTAGCAAACATTTCGAACCTAATCAATCTATGAATAGATTGACTCATTATAGAAATACCAACATTAAAAAAGTAATATAGATTTTCTATTCATGGAAAATATCTTGAATATTAGTGTTGATTCTTGGTGTAAATGTTTGCTAGCAAACACTTTGAACCTAGTTTTTAAGGATTTTGTCACTTGTTATTACTTATTTTTAATAATATTTTTTTAAGACTCTTGTACACTACGAAATTGTATTAAAAAATACGATGCACTCAAGAAATAATTGTTCCATATATATAGATTCTTGTTCTTGAACTACAATCATACAATACGACACTAGATTATTCTTTGTTAAGTATAATGCCATAATCACTCTTTGCAATTCAATTCCATCTTACTCATGGTTGTTTATATTTGCTAACAAAATGAATTCTATCTTTTTGAAATATTTCTTTCAGCTCTTTTCCTTTTCATTTAAAGACCAACAATGCCACAATACTAGTAAATTACACCAACACACAAAATCTTGTAAATATCAACATTCCTAAAAGAAAGTAAATATATTTGTATATACTACAATGATGAAAGATTGTTTGGTCGAACTATCTTTCGGCCGAAAACATATTGTCGGATGGAAAATATCTTTCCAACTAAATTTTTACATGCAAATCGAGGGTGTCATTACTACACCGTTCGATTTGACGTTTCACATTTTAGCTGAAAACTAGTTCGACCGAAAACAAAAACTTTCAGCCGAAAAAATGTTTTTCATAATTTTTGAGATCCGATTGTCATGAAAGTGTTACCCACCTCCGTGATTTCACCATGATCTTATTGGATTTAATAATCATGACCTTATTTTTATCAATATTAACAGTCATACCCATATTGGAGAAAAAATATTTAAGGATCCTCAGTTGGTTTTCAAGATCGTGTGGATTTCTTGTCATAAGAATGATATAATCGGCATAAAGAAGAAGATTGATCACTCTACCAGTGAGAGTAGGGGTGACACAGCCTAATTTTTCCAAGAAATATTCTAACGTGTCAATGTATATGCAAAAACCAATAAGGGACAAGGGGAAACCTTGTTTGACTCCAATATTCTAGTTAATCTCTTTTGACCAGCCCTTAGTGTTTTTAAACTTATAAATCACGTTCCCATGCATCATTATTGCAACAAAACTCAACTTGAGAGGCACTTTTATCTCTTACAACCTATTCCAAATGCTTTTACTTGGAACCATGTCAAAAGTTTTTCTAAAGTCAAAAAAATAAAAAAAAATAATGGTTTTAGTATTGCAGAACTCCTTTGCAATGATACTAAAGGTAACAATATGGTCCACAGTTGAATGATATATCCTAAACCCAGGCTGACTTTTATGTCTTTTACCGAGAATTTCTGGCCAAAGGATAATCTTCTTTTCCAAAATAATTTCATAAAGCTTGGCTAAAATCGGGCTAATCATAATGGTCCTATAATTAGACAAAATATTTCTATCCCCACTTTTAAAAATAGGAACAATGAGGCTTTGCATACAGGGTTTAGGGAATCATTGCTTGACTGCTAAATTAAAGAGCTTGTGTATGTGAGGGATAAGGATAGGCCCTCCGATTTTAAAAATTTCAGCTTGGTAGCCTTCAATGTTGTTTTCTTTCCCATTTGCAAGCCACTTAACCTGGAACTCTATGTAATCTAAAGAAAAAAACTTATTCCTTTGTAGGGACAATAGGAATGGTGTTCATGGCATTAAAGAACTCGTAAAGAATTTTAAGGTAGGAATTCCATTCCCTTAAGGAAATCTTATTATTTTCTTTAGTATTTAGGTTTAGAATTTGGCTCCATAACTTCTTATGATTCTACTTATATAGTTGTGGAATTTGCTCTTAATTTTTATTGATATAGTACATTTTTTCCGTTTAATTAGGGATTTGTACATATTGATCTTATCCGGTTTTGAGGACTCATTAGAAACATCCCTAATGGATTTCCTGACAATTTTACATTCTTTATCATATCAAGGGTTGGTCGTTCTATTATACTTTTTATAGGACACCTCAAAAGAGAACTTTTTAATAGAAGTGAAAAGGGTAGTTGTAAAATTATGATAGAGTTCTTCAATGTCGCCCTTATAAGTTAGGATATTTAATTTACTATTTGAATGCTTTAATAAAAGGTCAACATTACTTTTTTCAAAGCACAAATTCCTTTGATTATTAGTATTCTCTTCAATGTTTCTCGTGTGCATAGAAAAGTTTATAGCTAGGGTTAAAGGTTTCTAGTCATTTAAATTTTTATTATTAAACTAGTTTTTTTTCTTTTTAACTTTTATTTATATATTTTATTAACATTCTAATGGGTTATGTTACATGAAAATTTCCTCCATACGCTTGTAGAGTTCCTTTCAGGGAAATTAAATAATTTTTATTTAAATTGTATTTATTTGCTATTCATTTTATAAATTATTATTAATTAATAAAACAATATATATAATGAGCATAAAGATCATCAACAATATCCTATATTACCAATATATATCCATCTTAACAAAAAAACTATCAAGTCCCTAGAGGGATCAAATCTTTCTAAGTGAAAACTTTTTTAAGAATCCAATCATTTTTTCATTTTCATAAATTTAATCCTTCTCAATGCTTAATAAATTTAAGATCAATATGAAATTTAAACAATTTAAATTGTTTTAGATACTTAACTAAAGACTATAAATCATAGTTTTTAGTAAATAATTTTTAATTTAAAAATAATTTATTACTTGTTTTGGTTTTTTTTAAGTATTATAACTTCTAACTTTTTTTTTTTTTCCTATAAATATTTCAATTCTATTTTAAAAAAAAACATAAATGTTTTCCTTTCATTACAGGGAGCTTGTCACATACATAGAATATGAGATTTTTTTGTTCCTTTCATTGCATGGAGCCTCTTAGAGACCTAAGATTTGAAGTTTGGTAATGGTTACACTATATGATATTTGGAGTGCACCATAAAATGGGAATAGTTCTTATATGACTCCTTTTAATCATTGATATGGTACGCCATCATGTCGAAAGCCTAATAAAAGGGAACCATCCATACATGGAAATTACAAAAGTGTGTTGGGATGGATATATAAGGATGATTCGAGAGACACACGGCGTGCTCAAAATGTGCCACATCACATTTTCATGGATGAAATTTTAAATTAGCAAGGATAATTAAAAAAATGTGCCACATTTTAATTCATTAAATTTTAAATTTAGAGACAATTAAAAAGATGATAGATAGTATTTTAAAAAGGAAGTTGCATTGTATGGTAGAACATTTACCTAACTATTAAAAAAAAGAAAAAAAAAGGAGATAAAGTCCATTATATCAAATGTTTTTATTATGAATAAAATAATTTGTTTTATATAAGTTTATTGAGATCATTTCTAATCATGTTTGCTGAATACATAAGTTCAAAAAGAAAAGGTTGGGAGTTCGAGTTGAATACAACTTGTTTCGATAAGAGAATAACAAGAGAAGGTCATGGTGTATCAAGTAATTGCATTGTATTGGTTTGAAAAATTATCAAATTCACAGTAGTTCATAATCTGAGTTGTCATCGAAATAGAAATATGAATTTACTTTAAATGAAAAATAGAGTGAATTAAGCTTCACAATAGGAAGATACTTGTTAAAGTTGTATAGCATTATTGAAATAAAATCAAAATCATTGACTAGTCAAACAAATTTCCATGAGGAATAGAATCATATACGATTTAGATATTGAAGAACATGAGGGAACCACCATCTTAAGATCTGCATTCTCTCTAATTTGATGAAAATGAAGCCATTATTTGTATTGAAACATATGTAATAAATAATGATTTTTCTATTGTGATCAAACACCCTCATCTAAAAAAGCCTATTTCATTCTTTCTAAGTTAAGAAAATTGTATACACCATAGGGTTACCCCCTACAATGAGTGACAACTTATTCCATTGAATGAATGGCAAAACATCTTCAAAACTTATATTTCATCCTATGCTCTCCACTTGAAACTAGTAGGTCATTGCTTATTTACATTAACCACAACTTATTGATAGACTTTCGTATCTTTATGAACACGGGTGAACAAATGAAAATTCATAAAAATATAGGATTCATAGGTTTTTTAGATCATTAATATAATGTGTGAACAATTCTAAATTTAGAATGATATAGGATTCACAAGTATTTTATTATTGTGGGAATTTTCTAGGAGAATAGAAAACTCTAAACAACATTAATGTTCCATTGGTATCTAAGATATATCAATAAATGATCTATAAAATGTTGTTGATATTCAAATGGATAGTTCATCACAACAGATCTAATAAAATATTGAAATCTTTACTGTGAGGGTCAATTTCCTTTAGATCTTAGATTCTTTAATTACCGGTTTTATGCTTAAAATGTATGAAATAGATGAAATGTCAAAAATAAAGAACAAAAATAAATACTCACACACCATCCACAAATAAACAAAATATATAACCCGAGAAACCTAATATGGAAAAAAACCTAGATAGAAGGTGAGTTTTCTCTCCTCTCTTTTATTCAATTGCAAATACAAAGGAAGAAGCACTCTCCGTGGACTTGTACTTGAAAATTTATCCTATATGGATGCTACATAATATATCCTCCTTTGTTATGCTCTCAAAATACCACTCCTAGATGCTCTTCTCAACTATGGAACAAATACATTCCTAAATAATGGAACCCCTTGACCTGCTAGTGGCACGATATTTAACATATCTTGATAACCATCTAGGGGAAGGGTTTTGACTTACTCAACCCTCAATTATGATAATATTTGGAACCTTATAAAATATTATTGAAACTCTAGACATGGATATCCCATATGTGTGAGTAATGGGGTTAGCGTGGAATCCACTTGTACCATTGTGGTCAACAAGCTAGGTCAACTTATGGGAGGTATCATTTTTGCATATTAGCTCTGATTGAGGCATGGTTTGCACCGTTGGAAAGGTTCTAGAATGAATAACATCATCAAGTGTGTTGAGTAAAAGTTTTAGACACTATAACCCCCCAAAAATGCCATTTGATGCCTCAAAATGACTTGAGAAGGTTTCAAGCTCCAATTTTCCAAACAAGGGATTCCCAATAAAATGACCCTACAAGTGGATTCCTCCATTTTCTTACACTCTCAAAGCATCGATATAGATGAAAAATAATACAATGATACAATTCAGATTATAACTCTCCATTTAGGGAGGCTTTTGGTCCCCAAAATATTTACTTAATGAGGTCGATGATTTTTTCTGCTACCTTATCCCTGGAGTACCACTTTTCTTTTCCTAAAATATTTCCTTTCAACCCAATCTTTCAAAGGTCATGCTACCCATGTCTTGTAGTTTTCAACCACTTCTACAAAATTGTGTGTTCTACGAGCTCTTCTTAAGAATCTGGTGCTAAGTCATGTATGGAAGTTAGAACACGATCTAACATGGAAGCCTCATATATTTTGATATTATTCATATTCACTACAGATTAAATGTGTGTGTATGGGGGTAGACTGAGTCTAAAGGAATTATCTACCACCTTCCCCAATATATTGAAATGGCCATACTACAGAGCATTGATATTCTTACCAAGACCATGTCGTCTTTCTTTATTTAGTTGTAACCAAACTGTGTCTCCCACTTTGAATGTCATATCACTTTTTTTTTTATCATGTCTTGCCTTATACTTTTCATGTGGATTATTTAGATTCTCCTATACCTGAAAATGAATCTGTCTAATCTTTTCAAAAAAAATCTTTGTCGTCACAGATTCTCATGTCATATGTTCCATCACTCCTAATTGAAGTCCATATGCATAATCCAATGGTGAAGGAGAAAAATATCCAAAGAAAGTTTCAAAAGGTAACTTACCAGTAGAAGTGTGGAACACTCTATTATAACAGAGATATATATAGATCATAGTTTCATCCTAGGTCTTCATATACTTTTGATTGTAACCCCTCAAAAGTTGTACAAAAGTTTTATTGACTACTTATGTTTGTCCAACCGAACTGTCTGTGGATGGTATGTTGTAGATTTATTAAATTTAGTTTCCATATTCTCCCAAGGAATAGTCCAAAAGGAACTAGGAAAATGGGTATACTTCTCTAAGATGATGATCCTTGGTATCCCAAAGTGCACATAGAATTGTTCAATGAACATGTTTCCTGCTTCTTCTCCTTTGATGGTATTTTTACAAGGCATGAGAATGCACATATTGTTGAACATGTCGAATACCATAAATACATAGTCATGTCCCTTCCTATTTGTTGGTAAACCCCCCACAAAATCTATGGAAATTATTTCACAAGGTCAAGTGGGTACAATTAAGGGATGGTATAGAACTTTCTTCCTGTTATTGAGCTTTCTTGTACAACAAAATATACATCCTCTAATATATCATGCTACATCGTCTTGCATTATGGGTTACACATACCTTTCTAAGTTGGAAATTATCTTCCCAAAACCAAATTCACCTTTAGGGACACATAGCTTTTCAATCTTGTACATTAACCCATTTTCATGCCCTATATCATTATAATTAAATATAAATAATAAAAATAATAAAAGTAATATAACAATTATCTTAAAAGGATAACAATAAGTACTTATATCCATAAATAATATTAAATTAGTATATAATATTTATCCTAAAGGGGGTCATAATAAGTATTTATTATGGATAGTTTGGTAATTAAATAAAAATGTAAAATAAGTAACAATAATTAAGAGAGAAACCCTAAAATATAATAAATAATAAATAATGGACCCTAGGGATTGGTTTCTTTACAAAAGATGGACTGTATATAATGAGGGAAAAGACAGAGAAAAATAAATGTATCTTTGGTTGGTTGATAGAGAGAACAAGGATAAAAAATCACTGGTAAAGTACTAGAATGAAGGATCGAGGGTGACCTGCTACTAAATATTTAAAACTACAAGGAGAACAACTTATTGTAGAGATTTCATATAAAATCTCCCTGAAAAATCTATCCCTTCTTTGTTTATAGAGAAGGTTGTTATTAGAGCTGGGAAACCAAAGGTTTTTTTATCATTCTTTTTTAAGGTAGATACACATTGTTCCATATTTAAAAAATGATCTTCGGTGCTTCAATGTTCAAAACAAATGCCATACTTTATAATAAAACATTAAATGCACCAAATAAAGAACACCAATGTCATTGTAAATTACACACTAGTACACCTCTATGTCGTGAAGTGCACCGCGATAGGGTAAATAAAAATATACCAAGTCAATTTTCATTATTAAAGTGTGTGCTTCAAAACTCTCACGTAAGAACAGATGCTCACCCTCCTTCAAATGACACCCTATTTCCATTGCTATAGATCGACTTCGATAGCTCCATTGGTAGTTTCCAAACATTTACAAATTTTTGAAACTACCACAAATTTTTATTTCCTATGATTGGTAAAATCATGCCTCCTCAAGACATAATAGGCCAAGTAAATTGCTTATTACCTTCCTCTTTTCATTTTCTTAAAATTAAAATTTGAATTTATCTTGAAATTTGACATTAAAAAAAAAATTCAATTTCATGTAGTGCACCTGGATGCTTCAGCCTGGCCCAACATGGCGTGTCCTATGATAAATTCACAATAAGAACTGCCCCTGATGCATATCATAAACATGTACACACTAGTGCAATTTAATAAAGAGAACCACAATAAATTTAAAAAAATAAGTGGTGTGTCCTTTATAATGCCCCACAACTGGTGGATAATTGGCTTCGACCAACACATGTACATTTCACTTCATTAAACTCACCTTTAACTTAACTATTTATCAAATTTAACATAGCGAAGCAACCGTTTTAACCAAAGGAACTAGTGTTTTTTATGAAACCACAGAGGGACATATATTTGTTGACTTTGCATAGCACGATATTTGATTGGACACCTCATTCCCAGTTCTCTATCCTTTACAACACACCACTAATGAAAATTGTAGTCGTCCACTATCACGGTAGAAACATTCTGTTAATAGTATAACTTCACACTACTTCAGATTTGATAAAGAAATTTAGCCTAATGATGCCCATGATTCCATCAGACATACTGGTGATGTAAAGACAGTGACACATGGATGAATTTTTAATAATCTATCAGAGCGGTGAGACATATTAGATGCACCATTACAATCCATGTTGGTGCAATAATAAATTTGGTGCGCAAATGTGTAAACACTAAAAGTATTTACCATGACAGGTTTTGAAAAATAAGCATTGTGGTTTGTCTTATGTAAGTTCTAGTTCACGATGCATTAGTAATACAACACACTGCTAGACATCATGTTGGTACTGTTGTAAAATTTGTGCACCCATGCTTTCATTTTAACAAAGAGCACTAATGATTTTTCATGATAAAATTTTAGCATTGTGGTGCATCTTTGTTAACAAAATGAAGCAATGTGGTTAAAAGCATTGCAAAAGGAAAATATTGTATGATTTCACATGCCACGGTTTTTCATTGGATGCCCCTTACCAATGATCTATAAAATCCAAAGTACCAAAAAGTGTGATGTTGGTGCTACAATAATATGGTTCCATTAGTGCGTTCATACTAAGACATCGCACCGCTTAATTTGTGATGAAATTTTTTAACCTAGTGGTGCCTTTAGGTATAAACAATTCACCGATGATGTAAAGAGAATATTACCCATCCCATTATTGCAAAACTCACTCGTGAGTTGCATATTATGGGATGCAATGCTAAAATATGTAGTGTTGCAACAAGAAATGTGGCACTAATGTGTATTAGTAACAACATTGGATGGTGACGTTGTTTGTATGATATCACAAACCATCAACAATGTCTATGTTAAATTTTATGCTCGCCAATTACTATTTTAGATTTTTTTAAATACACACCATTTATATAAGTGATTTTTTTATAATTTAAATTTATTTTATCTCTGCCTCTCTTTCTCTCTCTCTCTCTATATATATATATATGTGTGTGTGTGTGTGTTCCTAACAATAATTTTATATTATTCAAGGATGACAACGATGAGAGGAGGAGAAACAATAGTAACAACACGTCAAGACACACACATCTATGCATGGGTGGGAGGTTAGGGACAGGGAGACAAAGTTGTTTCCTATCCTTATTTGAAAGTCAACACATGACCTTTTGATGGATATTATCCTCCTGAATTTTTATCTAGAGGGTAAATCCCTTACGGGGGACTCTTTGTTGTTATAGTAGTTGATATTTCATTGGCATCATGACTCACATGGGTTTATGGTTAGTACTGATTTGTGGTATCATCCCATGGAGGAGGATGTCTATTTCATCATTGGTTTTTCTAGGAGGGAAGAGGATTTGTGCCATTTACCTTTGATATAGCATGGTGTTTTAGGAGAGACCTAGTTGGAATATGTGCAAAGATATTCTCATCTCAAGGTTCATTCCACTTCGGAGAGTCAGGTTCATGGTCTTCAAGTACAAATAAGTTGATTTTGCAGAAAGGATGTTAGATTCCTTTGCCTTATTCTTTTGGAACTGACACAATATAGATTTGATTGGAATAATGTTAGTTGATCTATGTTTTATTATGTACATATTTTATTGTAGAGGCCCCAATCGACTAGGTGGTCAAAGAAGTTTTTGAGACAATTTTTTCATGCATTAGATCATTGTTGTGTCGTTTTACATTGGATGAGATTCTTCCAATTCGCTTCAAATTTATTTACACTATTTTTTGAGATCATGGTTCATGCCACTCAACCGTTAGTATCATACTTTCATTCTAGGCCTATTCTTGATGTGTTGATATGTATGTGGGGGAAGTTGATACTCAAGAAGTTCCAGTTCAGGTATCCCATTTCTATGGTCAATAGCGAAGTACAGCATTTATTGGCTAGTGAGTATAATCTTGTCCTCTATATTGAAAAGTACATATATGCATGGGTGGATTGGAGAGGATGTCCAAACATTCGTTTTATATGATTCAAGCCAAGAAATGAGAGAGGTAATAGTATGGTTATGTTTTGAAAATATAGTTTCATGTTTTTATCTCCTATTTACTACACATGTACTTTATTGTAAAATTTTGTTTCAATTATCTTATTATTATTATCTTTTTTTTTGTATATATTGACACATATGTTGAGGGTGTTCCTCCAAAACACTAAGGATGAGTTGATGTAGGAGGTAGAGGACCAACATCCTGTAAAAAGATCCAACATGTCACACATTCTAGATGATAAAGTCCATATAGAGATGTTGGATCAACTATGTAGTCTCATGACTAATCATGGAGTACTACCCACAACTGTTAGAGACATATTATAGGTACATGATCTCTGTACGATATGGTTTTCCATGTGACATGAAATTGTTGATGCATCATATTGTTGGTGTTATCAAAATAATCGATATTTTTAGGGGTGCTTCTCATGATCCCAATTCATATAGCTTATCAAAAGAGCCATGCACATCCTCTACTCCACCACATGGTCATCCTCCTCCTCCCGATTCTCCTCCAAATCCATTGTTTTCACCATCTATTGATCATGTTGCTTCCCCTCCACATGTTTATGAACCTACATACATGTATAATCCTCCTCCTCCTACTCTTTCTTCTCGTCCACAAGTGTCTGAACCTACATTGATTTCCAATACTCTTCTTCCTCCTCCTCCTCCTCCTCGTTCTTCCCCTCCACATGTGCATGAACCTACATCCACATTTGATCCTCCTCCTCCTCCTCCTCCTTCTTTTCCTCCACATGTGTCACCATATTTCGTTGATCATCCTCCTCCACTTATGTCACCATCCACTAATACTTACCCTTCTCCTCCACATGTGTCATTATCAATTGATTCCCCTCCTCCTCATCTTCCTTCACAATTGTCACAATATTTTGATTATTTGGAATCTATTTTCACATTGAGTACTTTTGTACATGTTGATGTATAACTCATTTAAATTTACATTTTCAATATAATGTTTAACTTTCATTTTATGAAATCATTTAATTTGGATTGTGATTGCAAAATGTTATAACAATTGATTCCATATAATCTTTAATTGTTCTTCAAGGTGAATTGTTTATTGTCCAACAATATACAATATGTTCATTAAATGCATTTAGAAATAAAACTACTTAAATATGATGAGTGAAATGATTTTTATTTGAATATTTAAGTCTTTTTCATATATTATAATGATAACATTATAATATAAATTTGCAGTGATAATAATGATGATGATGTAATAATAATGTTCTTCCTTTTAATTTCCCCAGATGGGGTGTCAGTGTAGGGTTGATGCTAGTTCACTAGAGAATCAAGTGACCAACCACGTGGATACCCAAATCCCCACTTGGTTATGGGGAGAATCACAAGTACTGCTCCTACATTTTATTTGTAATTTGGTTCAGATGTCTAGAGCATGAGATCACAAGGCTGAATACAGGATATTTGATGGGAAGATATATTCTCATCACTCAACCATTAAACATGCATGCTACGACTTTAAGGATCACTCATTTATGAAAGGATATGGTTGTATGAATAGATCGTTTGTTATTATAATGCATATTGTGGAATAGAATGTTCCAAGCTTATTCTTATTATTTTTTTCAATAAGAATTGTATCCCACCCACCTAGCCTTATCTACATACTCTTTTGTCCAATGCCTAAGATTCAGGAAAGAGGACAACTGTCACAACCCAAGGTCGATCCCCTGCTCAATTGTAATTATCTTTATAGGATGGTGAGACAAGAATTTATAATATAGAAGATTTATGTGTTTATTAGGTCGGAGATCCCAGATGCTAAGGCCAATGAGCCTGATTTTATATATGTAAATACTCACATCATTAATAAAATTACATCACTGTGTGTAGAAAAAACAATAAGAAAGAGTTATGGGGGACTATGCTCCACTAGGTAGGGAAAGGGAAGGGGCTAAGTGCTTAGGAATAGGGGATAAGCTAGAGGGATTACCTATAAAGGAATAATATTATATGATTATTTCCTAGAGGCTAAGGTTTGACATAAACTATGTTGTCCTAAGTTCCCAGGGAAAGGGAATGAGTGTTAAGTGGAGCTCATGCAACTTCAGGAAGACATGGGTCAACCTGGGCACATGCAGTTTTTAGGTGGGAAAGTCATCTCATTGGGGCCTCCCTCACCATTCTCGCGATGGTTTCCACTTTGGAAGTCAACCATACTCCTCACTGATTCACACACTTAGAGAGGGAGAACCTTAACACAACCATCCATTGCCACCGTCGTCGATCTCGACAACTTCTGAAACCCACACACCTGTGTTATGAAGCTAATTGTTTTTCCTGTGAAGCACAACACGACTGTGTAGTGTCTAAACCATATCAATCCTTAGCCTTTTCTATTGCTACCCATGTTTTTTATGGAATGGTTTGGCTTCTGTCATTACCAAAGCCCATAGCCATTTTTTGTTGCGGAAGTTACCCACTGAAATCAGGAGTTGGATAGAAGAGGCAGGTTGTCAGGCTTGTGAGCAACTATTTCCAGGTGAGAAAGTGTGATGAGGAAGTGAGTTCTCCTGGAGGGAGTCTCGTAGTAGCTACAATACTCTGAGACTTTCGGTTCAACCTATATATGAAGCCTTGTAAGGGAGGTGGACAACTGATGGACTTGTGATAGTGAAGGTGTGCGCTCCTAGGGTGGGAAAAGAGTGTGGGGAATGAGGATCTTTGGGCTGCGGGCATAAGTGTCTCATGGGAGAAAATACTTCCTGTTGATATGTGCACCTTTCTTGTTGTCCTTTCCAAGCTTAGGAATCCCTTTACTTGTGGAGTTTAGTCCCTTCTAGAGGGTGACCCACTACTAAGCATGATGAGCACCGTGGTTTAAGGCTGGGAGGTTCGTGGAAGGTCTGCACGTAGTCGGTGCTCATGTGTTAAAAGATAAGTACCTAATATTTGTTCTTTGTATGATGTGTATCTTGAAATAAAGTTATAATGTTATTATAATTGTCTGTATATATTGTATGCATGTTTTAATTTTGTTTTTGCATGAATAGGTGTATGAACAAAATGTTATAACCGTTTAAATTGCATTAGATAGATATGTATATATATATATATATGGTATCAGAGCATGAAACTTATTCGGTGGTATGGCCTAGCCTATTGGTTTAAGGCCAGGAATGCCACAAAATCATATCAAAGATGGAAAAACAAAGATACATTTGTTTAGGTAGAATTACCCGACAAAGGTTTGAGGGTCGGGGATGTTACAAAATGGTATCAGAACCAAGGTTTCGACACTGGTCCTAGATGGTCCATGGTAGTGGTTAATGAAACAAATATTTGAGAGTGAATTGTTTTTGAAAGGGACAAAATTCAAACTTCAGAGCATCCCTGGGTGCCAAGAGAATACCTTGGTCATGTTATGAAGCTCAGTAGGTATAACAATTTATGGAATGGAAACAAGAAAGAAGCCACAACAATTGTTTTGTTGGGCTGTGAGGTTTGAAATTGGGTCGTAGGATCTGTTCGAGAGGAAGCAGATCCTTCACAACCATCATTTTTTGAAAACTGTTTAGATTTAAACCCTAAGTCATTTGGAATTCGTGACTTCAGAAAATTTTATGTGTTCTAAGAAAAAGGGGCCAAAGCCCAAATTTTCGAAGTCCTAGAGACGATCTACACCGTAGCTCTGGGTAAAAGTGTTATCTTGTATTTGAGCAAGAAGAGATCAGAACTGTTAGATCAACCAAGATAAAAAGGTAAGGTGGAGTAAATAAAAATGGATCTCATCCATCAAATCTATGCATGGGTGTTTTTGAGTCGTAGATCTCTTAGTAGTTCAGAAGTTTGATGTTCAAGAGAATTGCAGTGTGCTAGTGTGAAAATTCCTAAATATTGAAGCCAAAAAGTCGAGGAATAGAAGTGGTGTGGCATGATAAATTTTCTAGTGGAGATGTGGAACCTTCTTAGATGTTCCACGTGTGGCCACCTTAATTGTTGACATTTGTACCATGTGAACCCAGGAAGGTAAAGTACTTTGAAAGTTCATAGTTCAATAGATTTGAGGAATGCAAGTGTAAAATATTTCGAAGCCTGAAGTCCTGAAGTCCCAAAATGATGTGGCATGCTAACGTCACCATGGATGACATGGACACATGGGATGTGTGCCATGTGTTAGTGAGTTAATAACCTTTAGAATATAGAAGTGTCAGTTAGAACATGAAACGTATCATCGGCCATATTGGACCATGTGTCTGCTTCTAGTATTCCACCACATGGCACTCTTCTTGAGCATGGTTAGTGGGGCCTTGATGGTCATAGGGGATGCTTGGCATGATATCACAAGGTTCAAAGACTTGACACTCTGAAATAAATGGTTCATGATGGAATGGGAGGAAGAAATTCCCGAAGTCTCGTAGAGCTAAAGTAACGTGATGTGATGATGTCATCGGGGGTGACATGGAAGTATTCAAAGATTTATGGTTTGAAATTTTTTGGGGTGTGAATATGTGAAATCCTCCTAAGTCCCAACTCCCTAAACCCCGAATTAAATATCAATCATTGGATGTTGGGAATCGGAGGAACGTTGATCCACCCCACTTCGCGAGTTCACCAATGCGGCACTACGAGAGATTTGTTGTGATGTGCTTTGGAAACCATCGAAGCCCGGAGTCTCGAAGCTCCTATCCACCATATATATTAATAGAGAATATGTACCATAGATCCACCATCCTCTGTGAAATCGCTTGTTCCAGGTTCTGTGATTGTGATGTGCTAAAAGGGGAAATCTTCGAAGCTTCACAGAACCGAAGTTTTGAGGATTTGGATAAGTGCCCAACCATTAACACTTGGTCATGGTGGTGGTCATAAGAGAATTAAGGTTTAAAGGAAGAAAAAGGGGCTATCACCCGAAGATGAATTATCGAACAGAACACGGCTCAAAGATAGATCCCTGGGGATTCTTGATCGACAAAGACCCACAAAAAATGGAGTCTGGTATTCTTTTTGTTGAATAATATTTCTTAATTTACTATGGAAAATTATTGAATACTGATAACCTGGAAAAATTTAGTTGTCTTCACATTTTGCAGAGTTACCAATTGTCATAACTGAACAAAATTATTACCTAGTGAAGAGAAATGGAGGAAGCATGGGATGCTTACAGGCTGGAGAATGAAGTTAGAGGAATGGATGTCCATTTGGGAATTGAAGGAAAAAACTACAATGGGCATGAATAAGAAACAGATAAATAAGTGAGCCAGATGAAAATCATTAAGAATTTGCAAAAGGATGTCCAAATTCACCAGGTAGGTAACGAAAGGCTTAAGAAATCCAAGGAGCAACATGAAGAATTCAATATGAAGTTACTAGAGAGCCTGGAAAGAATTAAAAAGAAGCTAGATAAGGAAAGTGGGTCAAGCAAATCAGGGAACCATAGGCCCCCTGATGAGGAAAGAATATTAAGGAGTTGTAGAAGACATCACCAACAATCCCAAAAGCATTCCCATAGGAGAGAAAAAAATAGCTCAAGTACATCCTCTGTCAATAAACATAGGATGTTTGGGATGGATTATTTGAAATGAGAAATGAATAAAATCAAGCCTCCTACTATTGATGAAGATCATTTTTACACCTCAAAATTACTCACTTCGATAGTGTCGCAAGTGTCATCATTATGAGTGTTGTAAGTGTCGCATATTTACCACAAGTGTTGCAAGTGTCACAAACATAATACATCCATATGTCATATACCATGCCTCTAAAAAAATCATAAATACATTTAAGACACCTCAAAGGTTAGTTTGGAAGAAGAGAAATCACTTGATAGGAAGTACAAGCCTTTTGCCACTGAAAAAACCACTCAAAAATGAATTTTGGAGAGGAGCGCTCCCCTACCCACTGTCAGGGAGTGTTGGAGCTCCTTGAGCCTCTTTGGGGGAGTGCTTGAGCACCCTGTGCACCCTTTTGGGGGAGCGCTACCCTTTTCTGAGGAAATTTTGGGATTGTTGAGGCAAATCAGGGAAGAATCCCTCAATTCGTGGAGGTGGTTGAATTCCAATAGATGGTCAAGACATGATCTTAGGGAAGATCCTCAACTGAACGAGAGGAATCCTCAACTTATTACAAATATCTCTCAAGTGTTTGGACCTATCCAAGGTTATATAAGGAGGCCTTCTCATGGTGAAAGGTACAGTAGAGACTAGAGATTGATACCAAACTTATGATCCTATAAGTGGTATTGACTGAAAACAATGAAGGTTGAGAACTACATCAAACTTATGATATCATGAGTGATATATCATCAAAGCAATCAGTGGATATTAATTAAGCAAAGGGGTTGGACAAGGAGAACTAGAAGAAGTTGGTGCACCTTCATTCAAAGGATTGTAAGTACTTTTACTTGTTCTCATTAATAATCAATGTTTGGCCTGTTTCTTTCAAACTTATGCTTGTTCCATATGAGTTTTTGTCTGTAGTATATGGATCTATGTTGAGATTATATCAATAGAGTAGGAAGTCTTTTGTACCTTCGTTTGTCTTAAAGGACCTATCAGGGGGCTCAATATTGAAGCTCAGTCAGGACTTTGCAAGGACAAACATTGCTAATAAGGTACATATATTTCTCCTTCTCTTTAATTTATTATCTTGATTAGATCTAAAATGAATTCAGTGTCCATGTTAATCACTTTTCTGTGTTGACCTTAGGAGTCTAGAGACCAAGAGGGAATCCACTTGTTCGCAGGGGGATTCACCTACAAAAATCACCAGAAGGATGAACATGTTGAGACATGGATTCTAGGCATGAGGAAGTAAATTCAATTGAAAAACTATTCTTCTCATGCAGAGGGAAGAATTTCCATAGAAAACTTAAAGGAAAGGCATCCATATGGTGGGATACGTTGGTGCAAGTACAACACCTCAAGGAGACAAATGTGACTTGGAAGGAATTCAAGAAACATTTTGAAAATAAGTACTTAGCTAAGAGATATTATGACAAGAAGATGAAAGAGTTCTTTGAGATTAAAATGGGCATCATGACTATAGATGAATATGAGAGGAGATTTCTAGATCCGTTGAGTATGTCCCTTTCATTAAGGATGAGCCAGTCAAGATCCAAAGATATCTAACTGGGTTTCCATATTTCATCAGTGATAAAATCCATTATGATGATCCCAAAACTCTCGAAGAAACTATAAGGAGAGAAAAATCCTTACATGATCAAGAAAAAATAAATCCTACTTTCCAAAAATATTGGGAAGACAAGAGGAAGTTTAAGAGGGAGAAGAGGCAAAAAGGGAACATGCCACCATTTTTCAGAAATAGTCCTCAAAGATAGCCAATTTTGAGAGATCCTAGGATGGCTGAAGTAGGTGGGAAAAGGCCAAGGCAGACACATATGCAGTGTTGGGGCTGTAATGGAGATCATAGGTATATATATTGACCTCACATAAACCACAAGGTGAGATATGTTTACCATTTTCAGCAAGAATAAACAGTGTAGGACATGGATAGAAGAATACCAAGGATCTATGTAGCCCTGGACAACAAGAAAGCTAATATTCAATCACACATGATTGAAGTTGAAGGTATGATCAATAACCATTCCCTTACTATTTTAATTGATTCGATGGCTAGTCATAGATATGTAGAGCCTAAGGTTGTGGAAAGTTTTCTTTTACCAAGAAGAAAGCATGAGAAATATTTCCTGGTGCAACTGGCTAGAGGAGCCAAGAGAAAGTTTGTTGAGTGTGTTAAATCATGTCCAATGGGCATGAATGGATTGAGTACCAAGGAAAATTTGAACATCTTTCCTTTGGGATCATATGATTTCCTAATTGGTATGGATTGGTTGGACCAACAGCATGAAATATTAGACTATCATAACAAGTCATTCACTTTCTTGGATGAGGAAGGAAATCAAAGAGTTGTCCAAGGAATTCACAGGGCAGTTACTGTCCAGGAAATTTCAACAATGTAGCTAAAGAAGTGTTACAGGAAGGGTTGTTAAATACTTGCATCCCATATGGAGGAAGCATATAAGGATAAGCTATCAAATCTAGAGGATCATGCAATCCTGAAAGATTTTGAAGATGTGTTCAAGGAGGTACCAAGCCTACCTCCAAAGAGAGATATTGATTTCACTATAAATTTAATGCCTAGAGAAGCTCCAATATCAAAGACTCCATACGAAATCAGTACACCAGAGTTGAAGGAGTTGCAATTGAAGATTGAATAGCTTCTGAAGAAGGGGTATATATTCCTGAGTGTGTCACCTTTGGGTGCCCCAATCTTTTTCATGAAGAATAAAGATGGGACATTGAGATTGTGCAATGATTTTAGATATTTAAACGAAGTGGATATAAAGAAAAAGTATCCTCTACCAATCATTTATGATCTTTTCAATCAATTGAAGGATCCTAGGACATTTTCAAAGATATATCTCATTTAGAATACCATCGGGTAAGGATTAAATGGGAATACATTAGCAAGACCACCTTCAGGACAAGGTATGGTCATTATGATTTCATAGTGGTGCCAATTCGGTTATAAAATGACCCAGTTGTTTTCATGTTCTTAATAAATGGTGTTTTCTCAGAATATTTAATCAATTTTGTCATTGTATTTTTCAATTAAATCCTTGCATATTCCAAGTCGAAAGAAGAGGATGAGAATAATCTAATGATGGTGTTGCAAGTGCTAAGAGAGAATCAGTTGTATGCAAAATTGAGCAAGTTCTCATTTTAACAAAACATAATTCACTATTTGGGGCATATCATATCTGAAGAAGGGATAACAGTGGACGGTGAGAAGATTGAGGCCATTAAAGGGTGGACAACACCTAAAAATGTGACATAAGTCAGATCCTTCATTGGTCTAGATGGCTACTACAAAAGGTTAATTGCAGGGTTTTCGAGAATAGCTTACCCCATCACTTCCTTGCAAAGGAAGGGGAAGAAGTTTCAATGTATAAAAGAATGTGTAAACAGATTTCATCAATTGAAGCAGTTGTTAACCAATGCTCCAATTCTGAAGATTGCAGATCTGAATGAAGATTTCATGGTTTTCAAAGATGCATGAAAATAAGGACTAGGAGGAGTCCTTATTCATAAAGGATTTGTGCTATGCTTCGAGTCTAGAAAATTGAAAGAGCATGAGAGGATCCATGCCAGACATGAGTTGGAGTTGGCATCCACAGTGCACACTTTGAAGAAGTGGAGGAACCACCTCATGGGAAAGAGGTTTGAGTTGAGGATAGACCATAATGGTATGAAGTACCTGTTTGATCATCATACTTTGAATGCTAGGCAGAGTAGATGGTTGGAATTCCTCTGTGAATGCGAATTTGATATCAAGCATATCAAAGGAAAGGAGAACAAAGTGGCTGATGCACTCAACAGGAGAGTTCATGAACTACATGCTACAACCATTAGCATGTATCAGACGGATCTTAAAGGCAGAATTTTTGAGGCTGCAAAAGTTGATTTGCAGCACATGGAATTGGTAACTAAATTGCAGCAAGGTAAAATGCAGCAGAAAGATGAAGATTATGAATTGGGAATTGATGGAATTCTCTTGTACAAAAAAAAAGTTTATGTACCAAATTTTCCATAATTGAGGAGTGTGATTTTAAAAGAGATGAATAATGTACCTTATGTGGGACACCCAAGATATCAAAAAATATTTTCAGCAGTCAAGAGACATTACCATTGGCCAGGTATGAAGAAATAAATTGAAGAGTACATTGCCAGATATATGGAGTGTGAAAGGGTCAAATTTGAGCATAGAAACCCAGCTGGGTTGCTACAACCATTAAACATCCTTGAGTGGAAGTGGGAAGTGGTGACAATGGATTTCATCACAGGATTACTCAGAATAAAAAGAAAACATGATTCCATCATGGTGGTAGTATATAATCTCACAAAGGCTGCTCATTTTATTCCATTGAGGACTACTCAGAAGGAAACTAATGTTGTTGATATTTAGATGAGGGAATTATCATGCTTGCATGGCATACCCAAGAAAATCGTGTCTGATAGACACCCAAAGTTTACCTCAAAGTTTTGGAGACGATTATTCAAGGGGTTCGGAATGAACCTGAACTTCAACACAACGTATCATCCTAAGTCTGATGGAAAAACAAAAAGAGTAAATCAAGTGATATAATATATGTTAAGAATGTATGTGATGGAAAAACCATCTAAATGGGAAGATCATCTATACTTGGTATAAATTTCCTAAAAAAATGGGTACCAAGCATCATTGAAGATGAGCCTGTTTGAATCACTTTATGGAAGAAAGTGCAACACCACAGTAAGTTGGGACAACCCGGCTGATAGGGCATTGATTGGGCAAAATTTTATCAAGGAAATGAAAGATAAAATGTTTAATATTAAACAAAATTTGAAGCATTCCCAAGACAGGAAGAAAATCTATGCTGACAAGAACATAACTCACAAGGAATTTAATGTGGGGGATGATGTTTTCTTGAAGGTGAAAGCCAACATAAGTTCCCTAAAGCTGGGAAATTGTTCCATGTTGGCAACTAGATATTGCGGGTTGTTTGAAACATCTAGAAAGGATTGGACTAGTAGCTTATATTATTGCATTTCCTTCATGCATGATTTTTCATAACATATTTCATGTCTCATTGCTCAAGAAATATAAACCTGATGTTAATCATGTGATTGATTGGAATGTGATTCAAATGGAGAAAGAAGGTATTTTACAAGTGCATCTGGTGCACATACTGGACTGAAAAATAAAGCAACTCCAATATCGATCCATAAGGCTTGTAAAGGTTCAGTGGACCTATTACGGACTTGAGGACGCAACATGACAACACGAAGGCGCTATGCGGGAAGAATACCCACATCCTTTTCAATATTTAAGAAATCATGTTCTTGTTGTGTAAATAATTTTCACTAAGGATAGTGAAAAAATAAGAGGAGGGGATTGTAACACCCCAAGACTGAGCCCCCGCTAAACAGTAATTATGTTTATAGGTTGGTGAACCAAGTGTTTATAAGTTGGAAGATTTATTTGTCTATTAGAATGAAGATCCCATATTCTAAGGCCAATGAGCCTAATTTTGTATATGTAAATACTCACCTCATTAATAAAATTACATCGCTGCATGTAGATTGACCATGAAGAAATATTTATGGGGGAATACACTCCACTAGGTAGGGAAAGGGAAGGGGCTAAGTGTCTAGGAATAGGGGCTAATCTAGAGGGGTTATATCTAAAGGAATACTATTATACTATTATTTCCTCGAGGCTAAGGTTTGATGTAACCTATGTTGTCCTAAGTTCCCGAGGAAAGGGAATGAGTGTTAAGTGGAGCTCATGCCGCTTCAGGAAGACATGTGCCAACCTGGGCGTATGCAATTTTTAGGTGGGAAAGTCAACTCATTAGGGGTTCCCTCACCATTCTCTTAATGTTCACCACTCTGGAAGTCAACCATAATCCCCATTGATGCATGCACTAAAACAGGGATATCCTTAGCATCTCTATCCATTGCATCCATCATCAATATTTGCAACTTCTGAAACATGCACACTCGTGTTTTGAAGCTAATTGTTTTTCCTATGAAGCACAACATGACTGGGTAGTGTCTAAACCATATACCACCTTAGCCTTTGTTGTTTCTACCCACATTTTATCTAGATTGGTGTGGCTTGTTTTCATTACCAAAGCCCATACCCAATTTGTTTTTTAGAGGTTACCCACTGGAATTAGGAGGTATATATAAGAGGTAGGTTGTCAGGCCTATGAGAAACTCTCTCTAGGTGAGAGAGTGTGTCGAGCAAGGGAGTTATCTTGGAGGGAGTCCCATAGAAGCTACAATAATCTGAGACTTCTAGTTCAGCCTATTGTTGAAGCCCTAGAAGGGAGGTGGATAGTCATTGGACTTGTGAAAGTGAAGGTGTAAACTCCTAGGGTGGGATAGGCGTGTGGGGAATGAGGTTCTGTGGGCTGCGGGAATAAGTGGCTTCTACGAGAAAATCCTTCTTGTTGATCTTTGCAACATTCTTGTTGTCCTTTCCAAGCCTAGGAATTCCTTACCCGATGGAGTTTAGTCCCAGCTCAAGGGTGACCCATTGTTGAACATGATGATAAACTTGGTCTAAGGCTGTGAGGTTCGTGGAAGTTCTACACGCGGTTGGTGGTCATCTATTAAAATATAAGTACCAAATATTTGTTCTTTGTATGATGTGTATCTTCAAATCAATTTATAATGTTATTACAATTGTCTGTATATATTGGATGTATGCTATAATGTTGTTTCTACATGAATAGGCATATGAACAAAATGTTATAACATTTTAAATTTCATTATATAGATATGTATATAAATATGTATGGTATGAAAGCATGAAATTTGTTTGGTGTCATGGCATGGCCTATTGGTCTAATGCTGATAATGTCACAAAATGGTATCAGAGAAGAAAAACAAAGATACAGTTATTTAGCTAACGTTACCCGACACAGGTTTGAGGGTTGGGGACATTATAAAGAGTGCATAGAGGAAAAGGTTCATATTCTCTAGGGGTATACAATATATTAATTATGATATTTTAATTATATACTTTGGACGAGAAGGAATCTCCTTTCATCTTTTGATTGTAGTCTTAGAAGAGAGAATGGATACCAAAGAAGAGAAGATTGAATCGCAGCTCACCAAAAAGGACTCATTTTCCTGCGGGTGAAAAACTAAGTGGGAAGAGCATGTCACTTTGGTTACGGGTGAGGTAATCCTCCTAGGGAACTTCCACAAAAAAATAGATAAATATATTTGACTGTAAGAAATCCAATAATTTGCAGATGTCAAGCACATGGAGCATGGTCATCCTCCTTCTCCACATTTGAATTCTTCTAAGGTGGAAGATCATTCCCATGCATTTTTTGGGGATTCCAAATAGGAAGAGGATCTCTTAAATATCATTTTTGAGGCAAGAAGTAAAATTTCATATCTAAATTTCAAAATGGAGGAGTTGGATGAGGAGGTTTTGACTCTCCTAGCTCTTTTCTCACACCAAGGGAATATCCACTAGGATTTCCAAACGAAACCTCTTATTGTAGTACATACATACATGTTACGTAATAATCCCACTACAAACAGGTGGATCGTCCCTTGGATTAATGATCCCTAGACTAAGACAGAAAGCTACAAATGGACACTAACATCACTTTTAGATTTATTTAACTAGTTGAAAAGAGAGAAGGAGAAAAGGTGATCGTACATGTTTCCGGTGTTTGTCCTCATTTCTCCACTTTGATATTGATCTACAAACTCTTTCTCACAACTTTATGTCTGCAAAACGACATACATAAAAGAGAAAACAAGGAAACTCCTACTCTACCACATCCGGTTAAACAAATTCATCTATAGTAGACAAGCATATGTAAATATACACAAAATAGAAGGAAATAGGCCAAGTATATTATTATAAATGAGAACCCAAAGAATATTTACAAACATGAATTATGATGCAACATTCCTCCAAGCTCCCCTCATCCAACCCTTGCATGATTCTCCCAATATCATAAGTTTGATATCCAAAGCTTCCTCCTTTCTCCATGTAAATCCCTCATTATATAGGATTTGGAGACCACCAAATTACGATTTTGGTTTGCGAAAATATCTCAACCATCCATGAGATTCTCAACCTCTCCTTGAAAATAGGAAACCAATGTGAGGTGGATTCTCACGCTAAATTAATTTCATTTTCTAAATATTAATAATTAATTCATGTGCACATAGTGTTTTGACCTTCATATAATATATTTCTCCTCCACATTGACTAGGGATTGTGACAAATGTTCTTTCATGGTGTTAGTGTATGTGACACTTTCATGACACTTGAAACACTTAGGGTGAGGTACTGTAACATCCCGCTCTGGCGCACTGACAAAACTTATTCTTTGAGGACACTTGCTCGCAAGTGATATGGATTTTTATGATGATGAACCACTT
>SNQJ01S0113371.1:0-13786 GCA_010110895.2 Picea sitchensis
TGGCCCTTATAAGGTGTTGCAAAATATTGGTACTATGGCATACAAATTGGAGTTGCCTGCATCTTCACGAGTACACCTAGTTTTCCATGTTTCATGCTTAAAGAAGGTTATAGGCGATAAGATCCTAGTTCAAACTATATTGCCAGAACTTGACGAGGAAGGAAAAATCATATTGGATCTTGAAGCCATCACTGACATAAGAATTCACCAGCTAAGGAATAGATCCATTTCAGAGTATCTCATTAAATGGAGGAAACTACTGGCTAAAGATTCCACTTGGGAAGATGAGTCTTTTATACAAAAGCATCTAGAGTTACTCAAGCGTTGCAGACAACACTTGTCTCAAGGAGAGGGGCATGTTAAGCCCTAATATTGGCTCATTACCCCTTCATTGGGGCATATTACATTAGTAATGTTATTTTATTTATATCGACTTTATTCCATTAGTTGTAATTATACCTCCTAGTCTCCTATATATACCAAGGAGACATTTTCATTTAGAATCTTCTTGTATTGAAACATTTATGTGGGGTAAAATGAGGTTTCCCCCTCGAAGAGGATTATTATCTGAAATTCTCTCTTTTTCAAGACATTGAGTACTTATTCTGAGGTTTTTCTATGCTATATTGATATTTGGTTCTTAACACCAGTTCACTAGTTCATTTGAGGGCCCAGAATTTATCGGACCAATTTCTGTTGTTAATGAAACCCTTGTGGATAAAGATTTATCATGTAGGTTTTCACCTAGAAGATCTCTGGAACAAGTGATTGCCGAATTAAAAGAAAATGATCCTTCTGTGCTTATGAACGATTCTAGTTTAAACATTTATGATA
Source organism: Picea sitchensis (assembly GCA_010110895.2). NCBI lineage: Eukaryota > Viridiplantae > Streptophyta > Pinopsida > Pinales > Pinaceae > Picea > Picea sitchensis. Next base: position 835 of record SNQJ01S0113371.1, read on the forward strand.
ATCCTGTTATCAAAAATGTCCATAAAGGAAAGAAACCACAGAGAATGGATTTAAATTTCAAGAATAAGAATGTTGGACGTTTGATCTCTAGAAAACTAAGAAACCGAAAGGGTAATCATCTGAGCTCGATCAAACCGATCGAGATCGATGATCGGTGTTCAGATCATGAGATAGAGGATTTATTGGTGTGTGAGGACCCATAAAATCAGTGTTCTAGGAGGGAGGTTATTATCCATGTTGAACAATATGATTTCGTGACCAATTTACCCCCATGTCTTAAGGGTAAAGAAGTATTTTTGGGTATCAGGCATGATCTAGAACAAACTGCAAGTAAGATTGAATCATCCCTTGTCGACTTTGTCCCACGTCGATCTGCCATCTCCCCGGTACACTGTGATAGTTGCCTCGACTGGGTAGAGCGTTACTATACAGATGTTTCGCACTTATAGGCCCGAATTAAAACCTTGACTGCTCAGAACACTATGTTGAAACAAGAGAACCTTGATCTCAAGGCACATACAGAGAGGGAGAATAAACGAATCAAGAAGGTTGGAAATATAATCAGTAAGAATACAACCAGTTTCAAAGCAATTATAAACTCCGAACTGTTTGATCCCACTTTGGCTAATTTTTAATGGTTAAATGATTTTATTTTGATTTCATTCATTTCTATTATCAAATTCGAAATAGGTAGATTTGAATTTTGATTTCATTTGCTAAAAATAAGACTAGCTACAAAATCTATGATTCTGTAGCTAGTCTCTTTTGAATAATAATTAGTAATTAGTAAATGCTTTTCTAATATATCAAATCGGTTTTGATATTCTCAGGAAATGGGATATTGTGCTGCTGATTGCTTGGGGAAAATACTTTCAATTATACACTCAAATGTTCAATAGTTTCTCCCTTTTTATGTTTTATAAAACTTTGGTTTAATTTTGAATAAACCAACTCTTTTATGAGTGGTTTCCAGTTCACTATTTTTGTAATATTATTTGATTTTGGGGGATTCAACTCTATCCTGTGTGATATGAGCATTTGGATCCTGAATTAGTTTAAATATTGTTCACTCTTGTTAGTGAAGACATCTTGTATTTGGACGCATTATGGACATGTAGCTTTCAAGAATATATGGACAAGATTTTCACTCTTTGGCTTTAGACCAGCGTGGAGCTTTCCCATTACGTTTTTCCTTTTATATTATGGAATGTTAATATGTTATACAACTTTATTCTTATTGACATATGTTATTTCATTTTATTAAGGACTTTAAATTCCGTCTTTAATTTGTTGTTGATATATTACATCTGTGATCATTATTCAATTTAAATATCATTGATTTATGCTTGATGTTAAGTGATGTATTACATGAATACTTTATATTAAATTTCTCTTACTATAAGTGTTTGTCATTACAAGATCACAATATCTATATGTTTATTAATTTGTTCTTATATCTTTTCTATGCAAAATACCTTTGAGTCTACTCTGGAAAGGTTAGCACAAGCCTGTTACAAGTTTTTCTCATAGGCAAGATAACAAGGAGTTTGAATTGCGCAGAGACACAAACCCAGTAGTTGATTAATCTTAGGTTAGTTTTACTCGTATTTTATTTCTATTATTAGTTTATTTATTAATGAAATAGGAACAATTTAAATTGGCTTTGATTGTTATCCCGTTCTTGTTTCAAATTATGTCTTATTAGTATGTGTGAATTCTTAGATTTTAAATTATTAAAAAAAAAATATAAAATGTATTTGATTTCTTTATCTACTTCATAAACAATTGCAAAAAACATTGATTTCGCAAGACATCCACCAAAACTTGCAAATTGTAAATACCCTGTTCATAATCACATTCTCATGTTTCTGTTTTAAACTTGTAAATAGTTTAAATTCATGTACATAGTATCGTAGTTTCTTTTAGATTAGTTTTCTTTCTTTTTTATCATTTTAGGATTTTAGTCGGCCAATAGAGCTGTTAAACCCGTTAGGTCATCTCACTCCAAATGACTTGGGTTATTTAGACAACCCCAGTCCGGATTTGACCTTCCAATTGATGGCATGTCACTTACGCCCGTCAACATGTTGCTTGTTTTTCAAGAGCGTGAATTTGAGAATTTTGTGAAACCTAGAAAGTCCACATGGGGTTTGACTAGCTTGCAAGGATATATAATGGGGAGAAGGAGAAACAAGGGGAAGGTGATTTCCTCATTTCTAATTTATTTTAGGTGCAAGTAGAACTACGATACTTGGAGGATGTGATCTATTTTTTGCAACATGGAAAATCACCTCAAGGGATGAACATTACACAGAGAGTAAACCTATTGCAAAAGACACTAAGATTCAAAATGTTATGTATCCAATTATGAAAAACAAGTATGGATGGGATCATGAAAATATTTGTTCAACCATAAAAAAATGATCAAGTAGTTGAAGAAGTCCACTTGGGGATAAAAGGAGAAAATTTCTTATCCAATATGACATCTTAGAAGATATTGGGTGCAGGGCTATGGTGATATACACTATTTAAATATCGTTTCAATAATATTAGGAAATGTGAACAATTCCAAAAAGAAGGAAGCACAACTTATAATAGAGATTACAATTGATTAAATCCAATAATACTAATGTGGCCTTCTAAGCATTGGGGAATAGAGTTCATCAGAACATTTGACCAACAAAATGGTAACAAAATGGACACATTTCACATACATCAGGCTAATAGTTTGGGCTAACAAAGTGTGTGATCTAAAGAGATCATATTGGGGTAATAGATTGCATGCAATTTTATGGGCATAATTAACTACATGGAGGAACATTTCAAGTCATTCACCATTTATACTAGTGTTTGGAAAATAAGAAATAATGATAATAGAATATTGAGTCCCTTATTTAGGGATGACGGTAGAATACATATGTCAAATACAAGATTCCATGAACAATAGATTAGACAAACTAGAGAAGTTAGATGAAGGTAGAATATCGTCTCAATAATTCCAATAGTTTATGAAAAAAGGCATAATGAAAAGACATCATGACATCAAGTTAAAATATCATGAGTTCTAGAAAGGACAATTGGTACTTTTGTATAATAGTAGGAAAAATGACAAAGTGAAAAAGCTCAATTATGGATTTTGAGGACCCTATAAGCTTAAGAAATATGACAATGAATTACTAGAGATAGAGAGAATGATAGGAATTCTATACATCAATCGAGTAAGTACTTATGGATTAAAACCATTTTATGATTACACCATAGCTAAGGTTGAACCTTGAAGAGGACATAGTTATAATTCTGATACATATTGAGAAGACAAGTACTAGAAGAGTAAGTAAAGTAATTCTCAACTTGATGAAGAACAATAAGGATTAGATGAAGGAAACCATGTATATATAAAGGTAAGAGTTTGATTTTGCTATGTTATTTATAAATTATATACAATTATTTCTTGTAGGTTATGCAATCAGATAGGGGTTAGATGTGAAGGATTCTTCCTTATTTGAGGCCATAATTTTGACAAGTCATAATCTATTGATTATGAGTTTTGGTGATATGGGTTATGATATATGATGATATGAGTATGTGTTATGGGTTATGGTTTTGGTGATATCATCAATTTAATTTTTATGAGTCTCAGAAGAATCAAGAAGATTCACTGATATTTGGGATTTCAATTGATCAATAGTGAAATCTTGAGGATGGGGTGCCCTGAGAAAAAACAGTCATGGGTGATCTAAAGGTTGAATGAACTAAAATTAGAAATAATGTTGGAAGAAGATATACGAAGTAGAGGAAAAATAAAAGGTCATAAATCATGATGGAAGGAGATACAATGGATGTGCATAGTTGGAATAGTGACGTGTATCTATGGTTGTCATTGGATGTTATCGTGGAAGAGACATTTCCCTAATGCAAGGAACACTGATGTAGAAAAAGTGATAATGGGAACAAACCCTTGTCGAAAATTCCCTAGCAAGAAAAATGTACAAAAGAGTAATTCACAATAAAATACAAAGGAAAGGTCATAATTCCTATGGAAGGTGATCTATTGGTAGGATTCAATCAAGAAGTGTTGGGATTTTCATTGGGGGATAGCCTATAAGAATCCATCAGATATTGAGATGGGGAAGAATACCAATGACATTATGATGGAAGGGGATTTGTTGTAATTTATAATAGTTGCAAGGATAAGGTAGGGTAAGGAACATGATATGATTTGTGTTATGGTGATAAGACATGTGATGGTTAGGCATGCATGATTTGTGTTATGGTGGTAAGACATGTGATGATTAAACATGTATGATTTGTGTTATGTTGATAAATAATGTGATGATTAGACATGTATGATTTGTGACATAATTATTAGACACGTGATGACAAGGTATGGAGTAATTGAAAATATTACTAATAAGCCAAGTAAGTCTTTTTGTAACATGGTTTGCTAATATGATGTTTTTCCCACACATGTGATGGTTTTGAGCAGTGATCATTGGGATAAAATAGTTAGGTATTTATGACATGGTATGGTGATTTGATATGGCAAGCAATAGTAATTTTTAACTATATGATGAGTTATGGTAAGATGATCCTAAAGGTGATAATAATTCATGATGAACACACATATATCATGATGTGCTTTGATGATATGATGATTTGATGATTTGTCGATGTGATTTGATAATGACTTAATGAGTCGATGATACACTAATTATCTAATGACATAATGAAATGGTGTTTTGTTGATTCAATGATGTAATGTTTTTTTGAGATAGGTCCAGGGATATTGAAACAAGTGGTGCTCCATGACACGATGGAAAAAATATAATAATTTGGTAATACCATATGTAAGGGTAAGAAAAGTAATGGTTCAATGACATAATTTGATGACCTAATGTTTTTTTGACATGTATGATAAATATATTATATATGTACAAGTCAACATGTAAGGATGTTGAGTGAAGGATATGAATTGTTATGTTAGATGATCAATAATTTTTGTATACCATGTTGATAGTAACTATGTGGCATGATGCAATGATTAGGAAGCTAATGATTAACCTTGATTATTATAAATTATATGATTTATGTTTTACAATCCATGGTTATATATGAGATGTATAAATGAAACTATTGAGATTTTGCATATGTTTGAATATTTCTTCACTACAAAAGAAGTGCTATCATATATTTATCTTAAAACAACCATCAAATATTGATATAAGTAATACATCCAATGATATTCTAATGGAAGACAATGTGATAATAGAAGACCATAGAAAAATGCATCCATAGACATCAAAACAATATGTTTTAAAGCATCAGATATCGAACCAACAAGTCTTGACAAGGGAGAGTTGATAAAATTAAGTTTAAAATATTGATTTTTGAGGTTGTGATTAAAATTATGATGGAATTTCCCCTAGGGTGTAAGGAAGTCTGTGATGGAGTGTATTCTTAAGGCACTCTATTATGTGAATTCACCAGTTCAAAACCATGGCTTACCTTGTGTGTCATGTATGGAGCATCGTGGGAACACCTGGAGTTTATCGTGGTAGTAGTTGGATAACATGACCTTGTGTCATGTGATTACATTCCCGAATAATTGTTGATTCCTCCAGTAAAAAAAAAATATGATGGAAGTATTGATAATGTGTAACATACTGACAAAAGTAAAAAAGAGGACAATGGAAGTGAATTTTTTTATGAGGATTAGGTAAAATTGGATGTTATCCAAAAACTCATCGAATATAAAGGGTGGAGGAAGATTGATGAGCATGTAGGGGAAAAGCTTAGTTAAGAGGACCACATCGTGAAAAGACACAACTCATAAAGGAAGTCCATACATATTGCTGATCACATAACTAAAGTTGTGAGAGGTCAATGTGGACCCCTTGCTTGAGCTAGAAGAAATACACATTCAACATTGGAAGTAATATCCTAGAGTTATACAAGTATAGTAAGGATGTAAAAAAATCTAAGTAAGATATACCAAGTGAAAATCACTAAGAGTTAGAGAAGGATAAAGGAAACTGCCCCATAAAAATCAAGTTAGGAAGACACAATGAGGTGAAATATGAAAATACTATCAAGGAAATATAGACTAAAAACAATTTGCTAAAAGAAGAACCATATATAGAAAAAGGACAATGTTAAGACATGATGGAAGGAAGCATATGAACCAGAAAGGGAAGAAAACTAAGGAAATTGAGAACATGAAAAAACTTAAAGGGGCAAGATGATGAAATCTATAATTGAAAAATGGTTATATCAACAAGAAGGAAGGGGAAAATAACAAGAAAATCATAGGAAAGAAAACCACTAGAAGAACCCAAGTTATCAAAAGGAAAAAATAAATGTTGGAAACACACAATGACACCGAGAGGGGGGGTGAATCAGTGTCTGGAAATTTTATTTACTTTTCACACTATCATATATCAACTAAATTAACTAAATAAGATAAATGAAGTTACATTAATTATTCATAAGCATGTATAACACAAACTGTACGAAGTAGATAAAATATCATTCTTTTATTTATTTAACTTAAATGAATACAAATAAAATCAATATTTTAATATCTTCAACTTCAAATGAATATGAGAGATCCAACTCTTTGATACAAGACCCAAATTGTAGTTCTCAGATCCAACTAAGAAATGAGGAATCCAACCCTCATAACAAGACCCGACTTGTTGATCTCAGATCCAACTGAGATGTGAGGAATACAATCCTCATGACAAGGCTGAACTTGGAAACATGCACCAAATTGATAGACTGAACTTTCATTCAATCCATTATATCCACCAAGACACCTTCTTCCCTTCATATTACTTTACTTATATAGTCCTCCAAAGGGTGCCACTTTGAAACAATGTGTCCTTTTGGAATGAAACATTGCACCCCTTCATTTAATTAACACAAATGGTATCTTTTATTAATTGATTTTCGTATAACAAGTTAGACAATGATGTGCGTATGACGATTATGGAGTGATGTAAATGAATTTTAAAATTGTACGACATGGGTTTTTTTGCATCGTATTCCCAATTAGTTGACACATAGGAAAATTCCCTAGAAAGTGTGCGAGGTGGCCAATACAGGAAGTTCTTTGAAGGTCACTTGCCTAGATTTTCCTTTCATCTTCGGATGCCAAATCAAATTCAGTACATATTACCTGTAACACTCCCATGATGGGGCATACAAATTTTTTCTTTTCTTAAAGGATAGATTCTCTATTCATGGTTTCTAATTTGGAAAGTCAGGGAACCAGTCCAACCTCCTGGTCAAGGATCTCTGATTTTGAAGCTAAATGACTCTCTGAGACCCTGATGGTATCGCTCTGTAATTAAACGCAGACCCTTTCGACTTCCGGGTGCAGGTCTAATGGTACCCACGACCTTACCTTCATTCTTGGGGAATCTCTGAGTTTGGGCGCTAGCCCCTTTTCTAATAATCCCCTCCTTGAAGTGACCTTGGGCGATAACCTCATGCAAACACATAATTGCGGGTGCAACCAAAGGAGATTTGAAACCAAAATACCTTTTGGCTTGCAATTCTCCTCGAGCCTCCACATGTCCTTTCTTCAAAACCATGGTTTGGATTGTGGCCCGCCCTCAAATTTTTAAAGTTCACACATCTCTGATCCCCACAATGCTATGGGACTGTTGATCTCCTGATATTGATGGTACTGTCTGAACTGATGGTTCCAATCTTCCCTTTTCAAATCCACAAACCATATCTACCCCTACTAAATCAATGGATGTGATATCCTTCATGATTCCAAACTTTAGAATTTTCAAATCTCAAACCTTGCTTTCATCCGTACATCAATCTTCCAGAGTTCACGATCTTTAGATACCTGTCCTTCTAAATCAACGACCCTTCTTCTACTTCGAGTGTTTGACCTTTCAACTAGATCAACGGTCTTGTGGCCCTCTTCTCGATCAATGGTCGAGATCTCCTTCGGGTCTTCGGACTTTTGAGATCTCAAATCTCAAACTTCACCCTTTTTCCCAATGGCTTTTATCTGAAGGCTATAATCCACTAACGTGTCTCCACTTGATCTAACGATCAAGGATTAATTTGGGTTTTTACCTGGAGTCCATGGATTTATGCCACCTGTCCTCTGGATCTGATGACCAAGGATTGCTTTGGGTCTTTACCCAGAGTCCATAGATTCGTGCCATGTGTTCTATGGATATGAAAGTTCATATGTACTTTATCCCTTCAAAGTTTTGTCTCTTCGGTGTTTCGACTCTTCGATGCTTCGACGTTTCGGGCTTTGGGAGTTTCAACTCTCAATCTAAAACTCTCGAGGTGATTTCTCCAAAGTATGTGATCTGTCTTCATGTGTCCCTCTGGATCTGAAGACTATGAATTACTTCAGGAATTTACCCGGAATCCACAGATCTATGCCACGTCTCTTCTAGATCAGACGGTCTAGATTCTCCTCGGATGATCCGATGCTTGATTTTTACTTCGGGCGATTTGACGACTGAGATCTACTTTGGATGATCGAACGATTGAGATTTAATTCAGTTATTTCACCTCCTCTTGGTCCATGAACTTCCAGAGTTATGGATCTTATGCCACTTGTCCTCCTTGATGATGGACGGTCCCAAAATACTTCGGGACTTAAGAACTTTGGTAAGTTCTATTCTCCTGCATTTGAAAAGTGATAAGGTTTGTGCACCTTGCTTAGATCAGATGGCTGTCGATCCTCGACATTGTGATCCATGGACACTATCGCTCCTCCTCCCGTGCTTCTGATATCTTTCGACTTAGAAGATTTACTAAGGGTTCAAAGGCCTCGACCCTTTCCCTTCCTATGGGTCCATCTCTTGGACTTCATCTACATGCCTGAAAGTGTTATCTCTTTTGAGCTTGATCTATTTGAGGATTTCAATTTCCCACACACTCCTTTCATTTCATGGATCTCATCAAAATCATATCGAAGGTCGATGACGATCGATGGTTCACAGTAATTTTGGGGTCCCACCTCTGCAATTTGAGAAGTGCTCGCTTGAATCTATTCAAATCCTAGTCATTGATATTCCATCGCCAAAAATATCAACAACGTGGGTTGATTGCGGTCCATGAATTAGCAGGTCTTCTAAATTCACCTTTGCACTCCGCAATGATTCCCAACCGTCGATTAAATAGAGTGGCTGGTGTTTGATTCAATAAATCTAGTGAGTATTTGAGTAGGTCTGATGACCAGGATGGCCTCTCCTCCCATTAAGCGGCTCGCATCCATATCCTCTATCAGATTATTAATTCATGGGTGGTTCTGGTGACTTGACTATCATCTACCTCCTAGATTTGATGGTGGCGGTGGTTCCCAGGCATCCTTAGATCTAAGGCTTAGATTTAACTTCGAGACTTCAAGACTTTGGGGATTTTACTTCCCTTACGATGAAATTTCTCAGTTCGCTGAACTACCAAAATCCGAATGAGTCCAAGGGTTAAGTCCCATGCTTTTTCCCATATCCAACGGTCACAATAGACCGTGGCTTCTTCTGAACAGATTTCATCTGTACGACTTCCAAACGAGGGAACCTTCCCTTTCAATACTTCAACCTTGCTACTCTTCATGATCTTTGTTAGCTCTGAAAGGCTTAATAGATTTTCACTCTTTCTCTTGAACTTAACACTTAGAAGAATCCTTCTGCGCACCCCTTACACTGATTCCCCAACTCTAGAACTTAAGTGGTTCTCTTTATCTTCCTGCCTCGTAGAGAGCCTGTGCATACGTGCACTATCTCTCTTGAGATTTAACAGACTCCCTTCTCCAAGGGAATCATAATGACTAGGAGTGTCGAAATGCATACATGAAACTGTGCCCAAGGTCAACGAAGTCACAGTTCGTGGATCTAGCTTAAGCCACCACAGGGCACAAGCATTTACGAATACCAAACATGTCCAATCCATACTTTCTTAAATACACAATTTAAACAAGAATAAAGAGATACAATATAACCATTAAGAAAACATACACATCCCTAGTTCATTCATAGTATATCCCATTTAATTACATAATTATGGCTTAAATTCATAGGGTATGAGAATATTTATCTATTACAAGTTGCATCCAACCAATTGACTGCGGTTTTGCGCCTTTCCACCCAACCATAGGCTCAGAGGCATTCATTTTTAGCAATCTGGCCACCCCCGTTCCAAGCCATGATATCACTAGGGAATTTACACCATCTCTCAGAGAAACTCTCTCTGTCACAATGACCCTGCGAGGTTTATCAGATGATTCCTCAACATCAAGCTCGCATTCGGGTCCTTCAGGCCGTGTTCTTGACACTTCCTTTGGGTTCACACATCTCCCTTATGATCTTTTTCTCTCTCCCATGTCTCCTCTCTTTCTATCTCTGTATGTATCTTACCTTCCCTCCTCTGGAAGGTTTTCTAACCTATCCTATTCCTTCTGTCAGAAGGAAGATTGGGTCTGCAGGTCTCTATGATACTTCAAGATGACATCCTACAACTAGACCATGCTTCCATTCATGGGGGTGGTTGATGATTTAACCACCGATCCTTTCTTTATTAATTGATTTCTTTCCTCTAGAGATATCATGGCTCATACTTCAAGGCTTCACCCCCAACAGTCAGTTATGAGCAGTTTAACAATAATACATTTACATTGTCCACATGCCTTAGCATGGTAATCCTATTTTATGATTAATTACAAGCTGGGGGAAACATGGGTGTTACAATTCCCCCCCCTCTTTAAAGGAACACCATCCTCAGTGTTCTTTCTCAAAAACACCAGTCATGCCTTTCTCATTCATTTGTTTCATAAATCTTGATCCTTCTTCCTCGGTCAGGTCCTTTTTCAGACCTTTAATCTTGGTCACCTGCTTTCAATAATTCTTGGACAACAAGCACGTTAATCATAATATTATGCGAAAACATTGCATAAAATTTGTAGGAAAATTCATAATCTTAGCACAATAATTATCTACGTAGTTTCTGGATTTGTATCCACATGGTTGTTTTTTTATCCAGGCTCATTATTTTTCATTGACATACCCATTGAGTGCATGATCCCCATCAATAGTTTATAAGAAATATCAAGGTTTCATCTTCCTTTCGGTCACTCACCCTCTAGACCCAAGCTCAGGCATCCCCTTCTCTGCTATACAATCCCTCGGGTGATCCATCTTACCTTTCCAAGGTTTTCTTGCACAAGAAGAACTAACCATCATGTGCATGATCCCAATAGTTTACAAGAACTATCATGATCTCCTCTTACTTTCGGTCACTCACCCTCCAGGCCCAGGCTTAGGCATCCCCTTCTCTGCTATACAATCCCTCGGGCGATCCATCTTTCCTTGCCAAGGTTTTCTTGCATAGAAAGAATTCCAGATACTCTATCGAGTCTTACAGTCAAGGATTCCCTCAGAATTTCTCTATCGAGGTATCCCTCTGGCTTGTGTTACCTCAACACAACATATTCTAGGCAATCATGGCTTACCATGAGGTTCTCATGGCTCAACAGTAGCCATTTTTCAAGCTTTTACAGCTTGACAGCCTTCCGACTCAGCTAAAGTTAGGGATGGAGGTTACTCTCCTTATTTTGGCAGCATAATAGATAGGGATGGAGGTTACTCTCCTTCTCCCGACATCGTAATATATAGGGACGAAGGTTACTCTCATTCTCCCAGTATCGTAATAGATAGGGATGAAGGTTACTCTCCTTCTTCCGGTACTATAATAGATAGGGACGGAGGTTACTCTCCTTCTCCCGATACCGTAATAGATAGGGACAAAGGTTACTCTCCTTCTCTCGGTACCATAATAGATAGGGATGAAGGTTACTCTCATTCTCCTGGTACCATAATAGATAGGGACAAAGGTTTCTCTCCTTCTCCCGATACCGTAATAGATAGGGATGAAGGTTACTCTCCTTCTCCCAACAATTCATTCTTTACACAGCCAAACAAACTGTTAGTCTCTATTTCATGCGATCATATTATATTCTTTCTCACAGTTCTCCCTCGAACCTGAGAGCTCAGTTTCTCATCTTTGCACTCTTTGCAGAGATTTCCCTTTTACTTGTATCACAAGTATGCATAAATTCATGAGACATCATAAATTTTAAAATCAACAATTTTCTTGTAAATCTGTCATTCACAGATTTCCAAATTCCACATTCTATTCTCATATTTGTTTCACACAGGAACTAGATTCATAATTATGGGAATTTCATTCCCATAGCGGTTTGGATCAACATGAAATTGGTCTTCCTTATGGGCTTACAATGTTGCCATATCCAAGACCCCTTTGCTTCGTGCACTTTCAACTTCAATCATCCAAACAAATTTTTAGTTTCCATGCATCCATGTATATATATATTCAAAACCATGCATACTAACAATTCATCACATATATATAAACATGAAAATGGAGTCCCATTCCTTGCCTACACCTCATTTCAACATATCAAACCTTTCAAAACATAATTCAACATTTCAAAGGATTTAACAAATGTGCCAATATTCATGGCCACGTTCATACCCAATGCACTCTTGCATTGATTTCAAGTTTGTCACACTTTATGACAGGTTCTTGGCCATGGTGTGTTGGAATTTAACCAACCTCTTCACCACATGGCTTATTTGTTTTCTTTCATTCTTACAACATGACCATACTGCCTTCTATTAGGCCGATCACGAACCCAAATCAGTACACATGAACTCAAAAGTTTCACATGAATGCATTTAATCATTCCTTGATTGGTCAACGCATTTGTGACATATCGTTTCATGAATTCTTCTAAGGGTTACCAACAACGTTTACTACCAGAGGTTCGTACCTCCATCATTCAGGTTCTCCTTCCTGAATCATGCCTTACTTGGGTATCCAAGGCATACAACTTCCTTTCAAAAGTTCATGCATAACACTAAGACAATAAAATATTTCAGAAGGGGTTCTTACC
>SNQJ01S0113371.1:13836-28417 GCA_010110895.2 Picea sitchensis
AACACTAAGACAATAAAATATTTCAGAAGGGGTTCTTACCAAATCCCTTCATACCTTGTGCCACATAGGCACAAATATCTTTATACTGGTTCTTGGCTGCTAGCACCCTCTTTCTGATTTTTACCTCATCAACAGTGATTTATGGGGACTTTTACAACCCTGTCAACAATCTTTCAACTACAACCTTCTCTTGGTCATCCTCTGCTTGAGGTTGCCCATCATTGGAAACTGTCTTCCTCAATAGATCCAATTCCTTTCTATACATAGCATGCATAATCATAGTCACAATTACATTAGTTGTAATATTAAACCAAATGCATGTATCATAGCATTAAAATTTATAAAACATATTCAAAATTTCCTAGCATATCTTTATGCACTTCATCACATTATCCTCAAATGTTTCCACAAGTGCAACACAAACATATTTCGATTGTATATTCAACAATAAAATCCTTATCACTATGGTGTCAAAACCTCTTTACTTTCATTAGCGTACCATCTTTCTCATTCCAGAGGAAACATAACACATAGCAAGAAAGGAGTCAGGGGCTCTTCCGTTCTTCCAATTCTTTCTACACCAGCTAGGACTTTTCATCCCATCTGAGTTATCTCTAAAGGCCTCACTGCCTTTTCTTAGCATGGATTCAACCAAGCCTATTCAATCAAATATACTCATTTATTCATTCATTAGTATTCTATTCGTTACATGATGTTTTTAAAATGTAATACAAGATTCTTATATATATGTGTGTGTGTGTGTGTGTGTTTGTGTATACATACATACATACATACATACATATATATAAGCTTGTAGCTCACTGCTTAATTCTCAACAGTCATTAAGGTTGTGACTTTGTTTTCCTGACAGAGTCTTCACATAGTTCCTCTATAGGGAACTCCTTCAACATGAAAATTCCTTATTGCATATCCATCACTATTTGTGATGGCCTCAACCTTGAGTTAGCTTCAACAGTTTACCACATATCCCATAAGGAATATAAACATGCATCTTTGTCATGTGCTCAAATTATGTATCCATACATATTTTAGTTTTGTTAACTTACATCATACCTATGCATCACTTGCACATTTAATATCATTCCTATATAACTATTATTACTATCAGGCTTCATATTAGGAAGCTCCATAATGCATTAAATCCATGTACTCAAGCATAATCAAACACAGATAAGTATTCATCATGCTAGCTTATTGCTTGCACTTTTTCCATGTCATTCACACACATGGACATATCCGGCTTCTATATCCTTTTCCCAAGGATCTTCCAATCATCCATATGATCATGTATACACATTCGTGTATAAGTAGGTGCATCTCTTGCACATTTTTACCTCATGCATTCACTTAATAGTTTAATTTCAGCATTAGTGTCCTTTAGTTTGAGATCTCAGTCACTTACATGACTAATATCACCATCATATATCGTATTTATGTTGTCATTTATCAATAAAATAACCAACCAGGGTCACTTTTCTCTTTATGCAACAACGTATAGCAAGAAAACCTTCTTGCCTCAACCTCCATAGGGTTTTACCCATCTCACTTTTCTCTGGTCATGAGGAGTTATATACTCCAATTTTAATATAGAGTAGTAACTATAATTTCCAGGGATCCTACCTGATCCTATCAGATTCCTTTAAGCCCACAAAGGTATTAACCATTATATAATCTACCATCATCAGTGCCTAAAGTTCCAACTACCCATGCTTAGAAGTAGTGTTACGAACACCAGGTCATCCGTCCTTCAGGCTTCAACTGCTCTTGACAAAACCCTTCCACCTTCAACTATCCACACTCAAGTCTTATTATAAATGTTAATTATCATATCCCTACTCCGGTAAGAGTAGTTATCACTTTGAAAAAGGGATAAAGAAATTATTCTGCTGAAATTCAACAAGAATTCCCAAAATCACAGGTTCAATCTGGAGTCCTTCTCCTCAAGGAGTAAATGTAGATAATAATATATCCTTATGCGAATCATACATGAACCTAAGAAGGTCAAGTATTGTAACCATGCTTTGATACCAATTTGTAACACTCCCATGATGGGGCATAAAAAATTTCACTTTTCTTAAAGGATGGATTCTCTATTCATGGTTTCTAATTTGGAAAGTCGGGGAACCAGTCTGACCTCCCGGTCAAGGATCTCTGATTTTGAAGCCAAATGACTCTCTAAGACCCTGATGGCATCTCTTTGTAATTAAACGCAGACCCTTTTTACTTCCAGGTGCATGTCTAATGGTACTTGTGACCTTCCCTTTGTGCTTGGGGAATCTCTGAGTTTGGGCGCTAGCCCCTTTTCTGATAAGCCCCTCCTCGAGGTGACCTTGGGTGATAAACTCACACAAACACACAATTGCGGGCACGACCAAAGGTGGTTTGAAACCAAACTACCTTCCAGCCCGCAATTCTCCTCGAGCCTCCATGTGTCCTTTATTCAAAACCGTGGTTTGGATTGTGGCCTGCCCTCAACTTTTTAAAGTTCACCCATCTATGATCCCTACAATGCTACTGGACTTTCAATCTCCCAATATTGATGGTACTATCTGAACTGACAGTTTAGATCTACCCTTTTCAAATCCATAGACCAGATCTGCCCCTCCTAAATCAATGGATGTGATCTCCTTCGTGATTCCGGACTTCATAATTTTCAAATATCAAACCCTTATTTCCTTCGTACATCAATCTTCCAAAGTTGACGATCTATGGACACCTGTCCTCCTAAATCAATGACCCCACTTCTACTTTAGGTGTTTGACCTTTCAACTAGATTAATGATCCTGTGGCCCTCTTCTCGATCAACGGTCAAGATCTCCTTTGGGTTTCCAGACTTTTGAGATATCAAATCTCAAAATTCACCCTTTTTCACAATGGATTTTATCCGAAGGCTATAATCCACTAACGTGTGTCCACTTGATCTAATTATCAAGGATTACTTTGGGTATTTACCCGGAGTCCACATATTTGTGCCACCTGTCCTCTAGATTTGATGATCAAGGATTGTTTCGGGTCTTTACCTGGAGTCCATAGATTCACGCCACATGTTCTCCGGATCTGACGGTTCAGATCTACTTCGGCCCTTCGATGTTTCGACGCTTCGGCTCTTCGGCGCTTCGGGCTTTGTGAGTTTCAACTCTCAATCTAAAAGTCTCGAGGTGATTTTTCCAAAGTCTACGATCTATCATCACGTGTCCCTCTGGATCTGACGACTATGAATTACTTCGGGAATTTACCCAGAATCCACAGATCTATGCTATGTCTCTTTTGTATCAGATAGTATAGATTCTCCTCGGATGATCCGATTCTTGAGATTTACTTCGGGCGATTTGATGATTGAGATCTACTTTGTATGATTAGACGATTGAGATTTACTTTGGCTATTTCACCTCCTCCTGGTCCATCAACTTTTAGAGTTATGGATCTTACACCACCTGTCCTCCTTAATTATGGATGGTCCCAAAATACTTCAAGACTTCAGAACTTTGGTAAGTTCTCTTCTCCTGCATGTGCAAAGTGCTAAGGTTCATGCACCTTTCTTAGATCAGATGACTGTTGATCCTCGACATTATGATCCAACGACCATTGTCATTCCTCCTCCTAATCTTCTGATCTCTTTCGACTTAGAATATTTTCTAAGTGTTAAAAGACCTCGACCCTTGCCCCTCCTACGGGTCCGTCTCTTGGACTTCATCTACATGCCTGAAAGTGTTATCTCTTCTGAACTTGATCTCTTTGAGGATTTTTATTTTCCATAAACTCCTTGGATTTTAGGGATCTTGTTAAACTTGGATCAAAGGTCAACGGGGATCGACAATTCACAATAATTATGGGTTCCCACCTCTGAAATATGATAATTTCTTGCTCGACTCTAGTCAAATCCTAGTCGTTGATCTTCGATCCCCAACGAGATCAACGATGTGGGTTGATTCTGGGCCGTGAACTAGAAGGTCCGCTAAATTCACCTTCGCACTCCACAATTATTCCCAACCATTGATTAAATCGAGCGGCTGGTGTTTGATTTGGTAACTTCAGTGAGTATTTGAGTTGATCTAACGACCAGGATGGCCTCTCCTCCCATTAAGCATATTTCATCCATCTTTTCTATCAGATTCTTAAGTCATGGGTAGTTCTGGTGACTTGAATATCGTCTACCTCCTAGATCTGATGGTCGGGGTGGTTCCCGATCATCCTCAGATCTAAGGCTCAGAGTTAACTTTGAGACTTCAGGACTTTGGGGATTTTACCTCCCTTACGACGAACTTGCTCAGTTCGCCTAACTTTCGAAATCTGAATGACTCCAAGGGTTAAATCCCATGCTCTTTCCCATATCCAACGGTCACAACATACCATGGATTCTTCCGAATAGATTTTGTTCGTTCGTCTTCCAAACAAGGGAACCTTCCCTTTCGATACTTCTGCTTCACTACTCTTCCCGAGCTTTGTTAGCTCTGAAAGGATTAAGAGATTTGCACTCTTTCTCTTGAACTTAACGCTTGGAGGAATCCTTCCACGCACCCCTTATGCTCATTCCCCAACTCTAGAACTTAAGTGATTCAGGTCTCTACTTGCCTTACAGAGAGCCTGTGCATACATGCACTATCTCTCCTAAGATTTAACAAACTCCCTCCTCCAAGGGACTCAGAACACTAGGAGTTTCAACATGCGTACATGAAACTATGCCCAAGGTCGACGAACTCACAGTTTATTGGATCTAGCTTAAGCCACCACAGGGTGCAAGCATTTATGAATACAAAACATGTCCAATCCATACTTGCTTAAATACATAATTTAAACAAGAATAAAGAGATACAATATAACCATTAAGCAAACATACACATCCCTGGGTCATTCACAGTATATCCCATTTCATTACATAATTACAACTTAAATTTAGAGGGTATGAAAATACTTATCTATTACAAGTTACATCCAACTAACTAACTATGGGTGTGCGCCTTTCCACGCAACCATAGGCTCAGAGGCATTCATTCTTAGCACTCTGGCCACCCCTGTGCCAAGCCATGATATCACTAGGGAATTTACTCCATCTCTTAGAGAAACTCTCTCTGTCACAATGACCCCACGAGGTTTATCATATGCTTCCTCAACATCAAGTTCGCGTTCAGGTCCTTCAGGCTGTGTTCTTGCCACTTCCTTTGGGTCCACACATCTCCCTGATGAGATTGTTCTCTCTCTCGTGTCTCCTCTCTTGTTGTCTCTGTATTTATATTACCTTCCCTCCTCTGGAATGTTTTCCGACCTGTCCTATTCCTTCTATCAGAAGGAAGCTTGGGTCTACAGGTCTCTGTGGTACTTCAAGATGACATCCCGCAACTAGACCATGCTTCCATTCATGGGGGTGGTTGATGATTCAACCACTGGTCCTTTCTTTATTAAATGACTTCTTTCCTCTAGAGATATCATGGCTTGTACTTTAAGGCTTCATCCCCCAACAATCAATTATGGGCATTTTAACGATAATACATTTACATTGTCCACATGCCTTAGCATGGTAATACTATTCTATGATTAATTACAAGATGGGGGAAACATGGGTGTTACATTACCTTTTCGTATATTTCTAAATAGACCTCCACATATCTCCTTTCTTTGTGATTATTTAAACTCAACTTGTAAACATTTTACTTGATGGTTATATTAATATTGGTTCCCTCTTAGCTGCTAGTCACTAAAGATTTGACTTGGTCTCAACCCTTTTTGAATTTTCTTCCTCATTCAACCAACAAACATGTTTTTGGTCGACTCAACTAGGAGAAATTTCGATTTGAGTATTTCAATTCTAGTCGATCCATCTTTCTTTATCCTTGACCCAAATTGTATTTAAGTTTTCTTTGACTTCGAACTTTAGGTTACTTCTTTCTTGGACCGACTTGACTTGGAAAAACTAACTTGAGAAATTTGACTTTGGTTATCTTAAATTTATTTGGCTGACTTGTATTTCCTGACTCAATTTTCCTTCGACTTCAACCTTTAGTTGGTCGACTTGTCTTTGACTCGTCTTGAAATCGATCGACTTGTCTTCTCCAAATTTCATCAATATGCAGGCTTGTAGTCAGTCGACTTATCTTCAACTCATATTGCAATCAATTGACTTCCATATAGTTGAACTTATTGTTTCTTGAATCGATTCGACTTGTGACTTGATGGTGTTAGTGCTTCCTCACCAAACATCCACCATTGACATTCTGTCTCATCTCTGGAATCTTCTTCAATTGATATTTTTTTGAATCACTTTTAATAAACCATGTCTTATTAACTTCTTTATTTTTGATTTGTATGGATCCATATTGGATTATCCATTTACCATTTTTATATGGATAATTTCTTCACAATTTCTTATTTTGTGCATGGATGTTAATGACACGATACCAACCTTATAAAATATAGGATGAGTGCATCAAGATCATACAATATATTATTCAATATTATCTTTCTATTGATATTCAATTCACCTTCATAACATTATGTCCAATATTGACAATGATTGACATTCAAGTCACCTTCATAACATTATGTCCAATATTAACAATGTTTAACATTCAAGTCACCTTCATAACATTATGTCCAACATTGACAATGCTTGACATTCAACTTACCTTCATAACATTATGTCCAATATTGACAATGCTTGACATTCAAGTCACCTTCATAACATTATGTCCAATATTGAAAATGGTTCTCAAACCAATCAATCAATGATACTTCACCTATTTATCAAGGTTGACATCAATGACAACCACATTGCCAACAATATTCCCCTTTGTTATTGATGGCAACCTTGCTAAAACAATCTTACTTCCTTTGTGAAATGTATTCTGTATTTTGAGTCCTTTGAGCTGACTTTGTTTTACTCCTTATCTCTCCCCCCTTTGACAACAATGACAAAGGTAATATTTCTCTTCTCCCCCTGAGATGATACTCCCCCTGAGGTGATTCTCCCCCTGTCTTTGTCCCATTTATTTTGGAATTTGTTTTTATTGTTTATCTCTCCTCTTTTGACATCAATGAAAAGGGAAATAAATTTTTTATTGCTTTTCTCCCCCTGTGAATGTGCCAACTGTTATCCCAATCTTTGGGATTTTTGTGTTCAAATAGGGTTTTACTTTCTTCTCCTTTGTCATAACGGACAAGAGTGTGAAGCTTACTGATCTTATTGATCTATTTCTTCTTCTTCTTGATATTCTTTAGTTCTTTGATTCCAAGAGATATTTAATTTTCTTTCATAGCATTAATAACTTCACTCTGTTCATACTATGTCTTTATATATTTTGAACTCTTTTTGTTTCTTTCTTCTTTAGATATTATTTGTTTTATTCATCACACTATTCTACAGACTGATTTTCTTTTGAGAGTTCATCATCATCACCACTGCTTTGTGCACTGTAATCTTCTTCATCTTCTTATTTAGAAATTATTCTTCCTTGAGCTTGTTCCTCTTCATATGCAAAGCTTTGAATTTCACATTCCTTATTAGTAGTTTCATCCATCTGTTTATTGTTATCAATTTCTTCATTTTTAGGTGCAAGATCTTCATCATCTTTCTTGATTTCTGCTTTAGATTTTCTTCTCCATATATTTCCATAAGGCACTCTGTTTTATGAACTTTTCTTTTCTACATTTGTCCTTTGAGATTTATCCTCTCTTCTTTTCTTCCAAAATTCATTAGATTTCCTTCCTGACTTGTATGGATTATTTTTCATGGGTTGTCTTCTTGATTTCCTACAGTCTTGATATTTGTGACCAAAATTATCACAGTTGTAGCATCTCATGGTATGACAAAACTTTGTTGTGTTCCCAACATAATTTCATTCCAACATCTCACTAAGTTATTGGACCTTCCTGAATTTTTCTTTTTAGGACTCTTGCATTCCAGTTCTTTGTGACCAAAGTTTTTACAAGAAAAACAATAACCCTTGAAGGTGTTTGCATACTCGAGTCTGTTGTGACATGAGAAGTCTTCCTTTTGATATGTTTCTTGTTTTTGACTTTTATAGCTTCCTCCTTTAACAAAGTTCATGGTTTGTATTTGGTTTGTGATTTCACTTTTTACTTTTGAGGAGGATAATCCTTTCTCATGTTTGTGAATGGTGTTCCACTTTCCACCTTCTTATTTCTTATTGTACCCAAGACTAGTTTTGTCATCAGTTGGTCTTTGACTGTTCCATATATTATCCAGGATGGTTGAGCTGTTATGGAATTTGACAATTTCTTTTGTCTTTTCATTCTTCTTTTTTAGATTGATAACTTCCAATTCCAACAGGTGCCATGTTTCTTCCTTTTTAGTCAACTGGATATTCAAGTCTTCTTCTATTTCCTTAGCTTCTTCAAGTTGAGTCTTTAGAATGATGACTATTTATTCTGTCTCATCCAAGACTTCTGTGCATTTATTAATTTTGTCATATTTCTTCAAATCGTCTATTTATTTTTTTAGATCAACAACTTCACTCTTCAATATTCTGATTTCTTCCTTGTTTTCTAGCTGAATCCTTTTGAGGTTGATGACTTCCAATTCCAACATGTGCCACAATTATTCCTTTTTATTCAACTGGATCTTCATGGTTTCTTCACTTTCCTTAGCTTATTCAAGTTGAGTCTTTAGACTATTGACTGTTTCTTTTGTTTCTTCTAATTCTTTCGTGCATTTATTGAGTTTGTCATATTCCTTCAACTTGTTCATTTATTTTGTTAGATCAACAACTTTAGTCTTTAATGTATTGATCTCTTCTTCTTTGTCTTCTAGTTGAATCTTTTGTTCTTTCTCTTCATGGTTTTTAGATTGATCTAACTGTTTTAGTAGCAACATATCTTTCTTTTGAAGTTTCTCCAACTCTTCTAGAGTGCACATAGTTGTGTATTCGATATTTTCAAGAGCCTCCATATGAACTTCAATATATATACCATTTCCCGGTTCCATACAAATCTCTTCTAATGCAGCTATAACATCAATCTTAAGATTCAATATTTTTTTTCTTCAGTGATTACTGAGGTATGTATCAATTCCTTGATGGAGTTGTCTTCTTCATTGATGACTAGGGATTTCATCAATTCCTTGTTTGAGTTGTCTTCTTCTTTGATGACCAGGGATTGCATCAATTCCTTGTTTGAGTTGTATTCTTTATTGATGACTGGGGATTGCATCAATTCCTTGTTTAAGTTGTCTTCTTTATTGATGACTATGTATTGCATCAATTCCTTGATGGTATTGTCTTATTTTTTTGTGTTTTGTACTTTACTCTGATAAGAACTCTCTAGCTAGAGCCATAATACTTTAGCATAGGTACAATGCCCCATATTTTCTTTGATTCGGTCTAATAATCATTTCTGGATCGATTTTAATTGCATTGAATTGTTTCTCTTTGCTTCTTTTGTAGTTTTGGATTTTTTCATTGAGGTAGTTCAGTACCAAGGTTTACTTACTACTGAGTCCTAAACTACAAATCCTCTTGACTGCAGATATATTTTCATTATTTCCCTCAATGAAGAGTAATATGGTCCATCAAATAAAGGTGCTTCATTTGTGGAGAGATCCATTTGTTCATTCATTTGAGTGTTTAGTAGGATCTTCCTTCTAGTGATTAGACTGTTTTTCCTTGAAGATACCTTTCTATGATACCAATTGTTGGAAACACACAGTGACACTGAGAGGGGGGGGTGAATAAATGTCTGGAACTTTTGGCTACTTTTCACTCTATAATATATTAACTAAATTAGTTGAATAAGATATATGCAGTTCAATTAATTATTCATAAACATGTATACCAAAAATTGTATGAAGTAGATAAAATATCATTCTTTTATTTATTTAACTTGAATGAATACAAATAAAATCAATTTTTTAATATCTTCAACTTCAACTAAATATGAGAGATCCAACTCTCTGATACAAGACCCATCTTGTAGTTCTTAGATCCAAATGAGAAATGGGCAATACAACCCTCATAACAAGACACAACTTGTTGATCTCATATCCAACTGATATGTGAGGAATCCAATCCTCACGACAAGGCTCGACTTGTAAACAAGCACCAACATGATAGAATGAACTTTCATTCAGTCCATTATATATATATATATATATATATATATATATATATATATATATATATATATATATATATATATATATATATATATATATCATTATTCATTTAATTAACACAAATAATAATTTTTATTAATTGATTTTTCATACACCAATATATCATTGCACCCCTTCATTTAATTAACACAAATAATAATTTTTATTAATTGATTTTTGTACACCAATTTAAACAGGGATTAACGTATGCCGATTCTAGAGTGATGGAAATGAATTTTAAAATTGTACGACATGGGTTTTTTTGCAGCATATGCCCAATTAGTTGACACATGGGAAATTTCCCTAGAAATTGTGTGAGGTGGCCGATACAGATGATTCTTTGAAGGACACTTGCCCATATTTTCCTTTCGTTGTTGGATGCCATATCAACTTCAATACATATTACCTTTTCGTGAATGTCTAAATCGGCCTCCACATATATCCTTTGTTGGTGATTATTTAAACTCAAATTGTAAACAATTTACTTCATGGTTATATTAAAATTGGTTCCCTCTCAGCTGCTAGTCACTAAATATTTGACTTGGTCTCACCCTTTTTTGTATTTTCTTCCTCATTCGACCAACAAACATCTTTTTGGTCGACTCAACTAGGTGAAATTTCAACTTGAGTATTTCAATTCTAGTCGATCCATCTTGCTTTAGCCTCGACCTGAATTGTATTTAAGTTTTCTTTGGCTTCGACCTTTAGGTTACTTCTTTCTTGGATCGACTCGACTTGTAAAAAAACCAACTTGAGGAATTCGACTTTGGTCATCTCAATTTTCTTTGGCTGACTTGTATTTCCCGACTCAATTTTCCTTCGACTTTGACCTTCAGTTGGTCAACTTGTCTTTGACTCATCTTGAAATCGATCAACTTGTCTTCTCCTACTTTATTCAATATACAAGATTGCAGTTGGTCGATTTGTCTTCGACTCGTCTTGCAGTCGATCGACTTCCAGATAATCAACCTTATTGTTGTTTGAATCAACTCTACTTGTGACTCGATGGTGTCAATGCTTCCTCACCAAACATCCACCATTGAAATTTTGTATCATCTCTGGACTCTTCTTCAATTGATATTTTTTGAATCACTTTTAATGAAACATGTCTTATTAACTTCTTTATTTTTGATT
Source organism: Picea sitchensis (assembly GCA_010110895.2). Lineage (NCBI taxonomy): Eukaryota > Viridiplantae > Streptophyta > Pinopsida > Pinales > Pinaceae > Picea > Picea sitchensis. The sequence continues at coordinate 25,094 of SNQJ01S0113371.1, forward strand.
TTTATGGATCCATATTGGATTATCCATTTACCATTTTTATCTGGATAGTTTCTTCATAGTTTCTTCTTTTGTGCATGGATGTTAATGACACATTCTCAACCTTATACAATATATGATGAGTGTATAAAGATCGTACAATATATTATTCAATATTATCTTTCTATTTATATTCAAGTCACCTTCATAACATTATGTCCAATATTGACAATGATTGACATTCAAGTCACCTTCATAACATTATGTCCAATTTTGACAATGTTTGACATTCAAGTCACCTTCATAACATTGTGTCCAATATTGACAATGCTTGAAATTCAAGTCACCTTTATAAAAATATGTCCAATATTGACAATGCTTCTCAAACCAATCAATCAATGATACTTCACCTATTTATCAAGGTTGACATCAATGACAACCAAATTGCCAACACTAAAGTCATGTTGTTAGGAGATGAAATGCTTAATATGCAAATTAAATGGAAGAATAATATGCTCATGTTTATGTTCTTGTGGATTATTTTTATGATGTGTACATTTTTATCCTTAATGTGAATGATTTCCATTCCGTTAGCATGAATCAATGTGGACTGCATGATTTTAAAAGGATAACTAATGGATTATGCACTTTCACTAAGTATTTAATACTCTGCAAATGATCAACATGAAAACTATCATATAAAACTTGGATGAGACCTCCTTCCTTTCAAAACTTTAATATGCTTGCATAGTAGACTAAATTGCGCTTGTTTTGGACAACTTTTGTGGACCTTGGGTCTATCATAGAGCCAACAACATGGTTTTGTTGTCAAGACACTTGAAAAATGTAGAGTAATGGATATGTGATGGAAACCAATGAAGGTTGAGATTAAATATTGGATGTAATTAAAAATCCATGATTTATCCTATTAAGAAAGATCCCATTCAAGAGACGATGTTGTCAGATTTAAAGATAAGTACCTGTTTGAGTGCTTACATGAGGTTTTTTAGGCAGTGTTACCACCTGAACTAGCACCCTTGCCAACTAGGGGATATTTGGGGCAACACGAATGGGATGTGCACCACTACCATCTTAGCACACTTTCCCTTTCACTTTAGGCCAACTCCTAGAATCCATGGGGGATATCCCAAATAATGAAAGTAAACCTCTTTAAGTGAAAAAAAAACAATGCAATCATATGATTTAATTTAATGAATGCAAAAAATATATAGCAATACAATGCATTAAGATTTCAATCAATGATTACAATGATATAAATATATTCAACTAGAAACAATTGCATGAATCACATTTATATCCACTTCAAAGAAATGTTAGGATCTAGTGGATGTGTGTGCCAAATCTGATATATAAGATAAGCAACATTAACAACTTCGGATTACCATTTAAGTTTAATTTTTTTTTTATAAATTGATCGTTAATACCATCCCAACAAGTGTTAGAGACAAGTTCTAAATATGAATAAACAATAACTAAGCAAGAACTTGTAAAATGGTGGTGAATCCCCCTAGGGTTTCACAACTAAGCACTTGGAATTCACCAAATAAAACCTCTAAGCAAATGGCAATAAGTTATAAGAACATTAGAGAGTAATTCACCTCTAGATATGTAATATAATATTGATAAACAATCTATAAATTAACAAGAGGCTAGGCTAGAGAAAGAAAACACCTTGAAGCACCAAACCCTAGCCTTAACATTTCACCAAATCTAATATTTTAATACTACAATTTAATTTCTAGGTTTGAGAATCACCTTAAATCAAACCAAAGGACATTATATAACACCTTAAAGCTCAACAAAATAGGGCTAATCTACCTCCTTAGGGTTGTAGATAAACAATTAAGCATAAACCCTAGGAACAATATGTATAGGAAATGAAATAATCCGCTAACCTTACACTAGACAATAAATGAAATCTAAATAAATGATTTTCTTTTATTTTCACCATTATATTTCTTATTAAACAAAAAAAAATGAAAAAAAGATTTGATTTTTAGGGATTTTTTGGTTGGTTGTTGGATATAACACTAGTGTCTTTTTTAATCCAATTAGGGATTATGGGGTCAAGGAGTAGCCTCTCTAAGAATTGTTCACTTATATCTTATGTACTAGGGTAAGATATTAGAGCAATGAATGAGGAATAATATCCAACATAATCAAAATAAGCTAAGAAGACCAAGTCCCTACAAGAAGGGATTCCTCAAAGGACAAAGCCTTCACCAACAAGGTCGACTATAACTTGAATAAAATGCTTAAACAAACTTGACAACGAACCAAGAGGAAAAACAAATAAATGTATTAAGTACTTACCCAAGTTAAAAATATAATAAGGAAGGAACAAACCCTAGAACATCTCCTCTCCAAGTAGTTAAGTAACTCCTCAAATGGATTGATCTTGAAAGCTTGTAGAAGATTTGATTCACCATAATAAATATTTAATTCACTAAGATGATAACCAAGAAATAGAAATATCTAAGAATTGACACTAAGACCTCAAAAGGAATATTTTCTATTAATTGTAGTCACAAATGATCCAACAATTCATAACTATTTGGAATGAGAGGAGAGAATTTATTTATATAGGAGGCTTCAACATCCTTCTCATTCTTTATTAATTGTTTTTCCCTAAACTTATCCTAGGAGGCTAACAAAGGAGACTTGTCATCTACACAAAGAAGGAGATTGAGTCAATATTATGACGCCACATGTACATAAAACATTCATGCAAAAGGAACATCCCACAAAGAATGGGGCCGATTTTCTCTCCTAGAACAATGTTCCAAAGAAAGAGTGATGAAGAGGCCTCAAAACAAGGTGAAGTAACCTCCCAAGCAAGAAAAACTTAAAATGTTCCTATCCTTTGATCTGTAAACTTCCTTGGATATTCCACTAGAATATTTCATTACAACATATTTCATAATATTACAAAATATTATATTTGTAATGTTTATTTTCTTAGATACCATATTTATTATCTTTATCTTATGGCTTGAATTTAAGAAATAATTAAAATATTAAAAAGAAAGAATAGGCACAAATACACATCATTGACACAAATGAACACAATATTTGACATGGAAACCCAATATGGGAGAAAATCTAGCTAGAAGGTGTGTTCTATTCTCTTCTCCCCTTGATTTAGTTAAATAATGCACATACAAAGTGTTAAGGTCCTAACCCGCACATAGGTAGATCAATGTATTTGGATGTAATAAAGGTCAATATTAATAAGGCCTTTCAATAAAATAGAATAAGGCGGATATAAGAAGACCTAATAGAAGCTTCCGCTTCTAGAAGGATCTTCCTCTAGATGCTTCTCTTAAT
>SNQJ01S0113372.1:13569-34898 GCA_010110895.2 Picea sitchensis
GTCAAAGAAATCCGTGTCACTGAAGATTTTACGTGAGACATACATAGAATTGTATCCTCACTTGGAAGGCTTGGTGCCCACAAGCAAGTTCGGTGAATTGAAGAACTGGTTGAATAAACTTCGATCGCCATAAATTACCCACCGCTTTAAAGGCAGGATCCTGCTGCCGGTTTAAATGTTAACTCCATTTTATCTTCTCATTTGAGAACTGCAACTTAATGATACTTAAAATCGTTAATACCACATTTACCTTTTATTTTTACCTTTGATGGGTGTAATGGTAGAATAATGGTCAAAGGTTGGTTAAATGAAAGTGAAGTATTATGAATGCATTGTTGAGAATGATTAATATTTTTCACATTTTTATTTAGGTTGGTTAAATGAAAGTGAAGTATTATGAATGCATTGTTAAGAATGATAAATATTTTTCACATTTTTATTTAATCTAAAAGTGATACAGTTTTTTTTAGAGGGTTTGAAATATAAGGTTTTTTTTTATAGGGTTTGAAATGAGACTTGGAATGATGCAAGCATGATGGATCTAGTTAAGATGGATATATTTTTTTTTGAGGGTTTGAAATATAAGGTTTTTTTTATAGGGTTTGAAATGAGACTGGGAATGATGTAAGCATGATGGATCTAGTTAAGATGGATATACATCAGGTTTTTCAACAATACATCTTTTTAAAAAGTTGATAAATGTTAGTGTAGTGGAGGCTTTTTATTATATAATTTCAGTTAGTGTTTTAATGACTTCACCAATAACATTATTATTCTACTATGTTTGGGCGTTTTACATGAGATGTAGTGGTCGTGTTTGTTATTCAATTCCTATTTCAATGACTTCACCAATAACACTATCATTCTACTATGTTTGGGCTTTTTCCATGAGATGTAGTGGTCGTGTTTGTTATTGAATTCCTATTAAAATTTCATAGTGAACAAGAATGCATTATTATCACTTTAAGATATAAGGCATTCATATATGATTAACATTGTCATGTGATATTAAAAACATAGAATATTTAGGTAGATTTAGAATTGCACAAGGAAATTGTATATAGACTTTATATTATAATAAAACTTTGATAACTTTGATTTGGTTTCATTTTTTTTTATTTTTTATTTCAAAGTTCATTTAGTACACAAAATCAACCAAATCCATTCAGTTACCTCGCACAATTTTCCTTTGCTTTTACATAAATTGTGATTCAACCCACAAGTTTCTTTATTACAAAATGCTTACTCAATCAACACATTTCTTTGTTGTAATCTTATTCAACTAACATAGTTTTAGTGACATAAGCTTGAAAAAAATTATTTTCAACTTGGATTCTATTGATAGTAGGAAACATTCCTACGTGGGAGGATCGCCCTATGGCATATTCCAATTAGATATGTTCTAGTTTGGGACAATGATCTCCACTAGTATGTGGTTCTCATTTCCACCTAAAATGAGATAATCCATCTAATATCGATCGATTTAAACAATTTTTTCTAACTAAATATATTTATAATATATTTATAGTAGTAAAGTATTAAGAACATAAGCATACACAATTTCCAAATGAGAATTTATTTCTATAATACATGTGGATTATCATATTTAATTAAAATATCAAATGGGGTGCTTAATGAATTGCAAAAAAAGATATCATCCTAGAACTTAATCATTAAAATTCTGATAAAAGTATACAAGCTTCCAATGCCAATTTTGCCATCCATTTCTCAATAGAAGAGATCCCCTTTTAAAGTCATTTTCTCATAGATTTCCATCAATCATTTTCTTCCCCTCAATCCTCCGAAAATCATATTCTTGCACTCAATCCTCCTAAAAAGGGGAATTAGTTACAATTATGTTACATAAGAAGATGATATTTTCTTATCATTATGTCTATTCTCGAAAAACATTCTCCATTGATTATGGATTTCCATCACATGTGATAGGAGATGTGGATTTGGGTTATCCAAACCCATCTCACATTGATAAATCCTTCTTATGGTTAACATTCTTTTCTCTTAAATTTTGAAAAGAAATTTGAAATTTACTTTGAACAATTTGCAAGGTTAGTTATGAATTTATGGAATGTACTGTTGTTCCAAGTCGAAATTTGAACAATATTGTCCTTGCTGGAATATCTTTGTTGATCCACGTTTTCAAGTAATAACTTACCTCGAGCAGCACGGTATTCAACATGAGGTATATTGAAATCTTTAATAACATCGACAACAATGTCCCACAAATATGAGCATCTTTGCTTGGCTTCTCCAATTAAATCATTGATATTCTTGCAGCTGCTAATCATGTTGTCCAACAATATTTGACATTGGGCTTTCTCTTTCAGTCATTATAAGAATACTATCATGTTTTCTTTTATTTTTCACTTCCCAAAGTTTAATTTGATCAAAGGCATTCTCGACATATTTCCATTCTTCAACTTGAACCTCTCTCATATCAATTAGTTTGAATAGATAATCTCGATGTTGTTGAATGTTATCCAATTTTTCATTGAACTCTTTTTGCAATTCCTTAAATTTAATATTTATTGAAAGTGCCTCTATCGTGAAAAAAATAGAATCATTGTATTGACTTTTGAATTTATTAATTTGGGTTTCCATTTAATTGACTTGCTCCTGATGATGGGCAATGATTTCTTTCATCCTCATTTTTTTCTTCATTTAGCGAAGATATTTCCATAATATGTTCTTGATTTAACCTTTCTAGTTCATGTTTATATTCAGTTTATGCAACTGTAAGTTGTACTCTGTACTTCTCTTTTAGTTGATTAATCTACTTCTTTTGTTGCTCTATCACTCCAAATCCTTGCTTTTCTAATTTTTATTCAAATGATGTTATTTGTGTATTTTTATTTTCTAATATAGTAACCAACTCATTCACTAACCAAGAATCAACATTGGCAAATGCACCTAATGTTGAAGTTGTCTCCTAAGCCATTTTTTCCGATTGTTGACCTACAATACTCCAAATTAGAAGTTGATTGTGAGATTCATCTTTTAGCAATCCTACTTTTATTTTCCTTGGTCTCCCTCTAACTAACTGTTTCTTGACACTATTGAATAAGTACTCTTCGAGAGGTTCTACAATATCCTCTAAAGCCCAAACTGATATAAATCAAGTGTCGAAGATGTTAGATCTCTTGTGAGACTATTGATTGGTGTAAAAGGAGATATTTTAGAAAAAAATGATTTGGGAGCCTTTATTTATTGGAGTCCTTTTTTTGTTTACTTTTGTGATGACCATATCTTGAGATATTGGAGTTTGGGTTTCTGTAGCTCCTTTTATTTAATAATACTTTCTTGGTTGGTCCTTAGCCTATGTATTCCCCTATTTTTATTTAGTTGTATTGCCTTTGTTCAATCCTAAATTTATTGTTCCCTGTGATGATTCTCGTTGATCTTGCTTTTCATTCTACTTGTCTTGAGAAGTTTCATTCTTATTTTTCTCTTTAGATTCCATATTTCTTATATTCCCATTATCTTTATCTTTTCTTCACAAAAAATCTCACATCTCTCATCATGAAGGGTCATTAGTTTTCCCTTTCTTACATATATTGAACATCCTTAAACCTCTTCCTAAAATATTCAAAGGTTTCATCCCCTTAAAATAATATATCAAATGGGAAGTGCTCATAATAACATGACTTAGAATTTTTTTCCAATTTGCAATGTTCTTTGATAACATCTCTTGGATCATGTTTTTTTGAAATTTCCAGAAGACAAACAAATGACTTCCATTTTCTTAAACTCTTTCACTGCATGCTTAATAATTAGTAGGGTATAATTTCCAAGATTCAAAGGAAAAGTGGCAATAATTAATTTGAATTTGAAAATAAGGAACGAGTAATTCTTGTGGAAACTATCTCGAAAGGAATGTCCCTTAGCACCAATCTATCACATACATATTTAGGCAACAAGTGAGGGGTTATTGCATACCCATATATCCTGATGTAAGAAAAATTCTCATCTAAAAACTAGTCTCCTATCTCTTTAATAGTGTTTCTAGCCTCTTGGGAGAATTTTAACATAAATTGGTAAATTTTTATTTATAAAAAGGGCACGACGAGATCTCGACATCATTTTTCTATCCATGTCCAAAAAGTGCTTACAAAGCCTATAATGTATATTAGTTAAACTATATTTTATTCTATATTTAATAGCCAACAAAACTTTCAAAAACGAAATACATATCATTTGTTGTGTAAAATCATTTGAATGTTCTTCCTTTATCTATGCTTCTGTTGGAGTCTCCACGACCATGTTCAGATCATGTAGCACCCTCCATTCTTTTAAATTCTGGATGTCATGTTATCCCAGAGTCTGCTCAGTCCCTGGCGCTTCTAAAGGATAGGTCCTCGAATCCAATTGTCGTTGCATCGATTCTCCCTACCCACAAAGGAAGTCTACGTTATCTTGGATCTGGCCAATTAACATTCAATGTTTAGATAGGGTGTCAAGAGAGAAGGATATGGTAGAGATGGGAGATTTGACCTTGATAGAAAGACGTTGGGTGGAGGTAAAAATATCCTCTATAGACTCTGTCACCTCCTTTGCTTGGGTATGCATATGTTCTTTTCCTTGGGCCATGATTGTGATCGAGGTTCCAGAGTCAATTTCAACAATTGATGATACTTCCACCAAGAGATTACTGACCAAGATTGAAAAGACATAATTACAACCCCCGGACAACCATAATTGTTAGAGAGAGATAGATATTAATTTATTCCATGCCTTTCCTTGAAAATCCATGTCTTTCCTTGACAATCCATGCCTTTCCTTAACAAGCCATGCATTGCCTTAACATTCCATGCTTTTCCATGTGTTGTCTTCCCTTACCATAACTTTCCTTTGCAATGAAATTCCTTTCCATGCATTCCCTTGACTTTCCTTGCCATGCCTTTTCTTGACATGACATGCCTTGACATTCCTTTCCTTTCCTTTCATTTCCTTGCCTTTCCATGAATTAAATGTGTGACTGTGGTTATGGAGCCTGATTATCTTTTTGATTCAAAGGTCTTTTTTTCAGCCATGTTTATACCACATGAAGACTTTACACCCCAAAAGAATGTACACTCCACACGGAGAAGTTCGGGGGAGGGTTACCCCCACTGTGGGGTCCGGGGCAAGAGGTCCCTAGTGGGGGTTCGGGGGTGAAGATCCCAAAGGAAAAATTGCCTTCTAAATGTATATTGTCATAGAAAATCCGGACCATTCATTATAAGGTCACATATATGAAGGTAGAAGTTATGTTAGGGTTTTCTTCCCTATAAGGAAACCCTCTTTGATGAGGGAAATTTATTGAGACTATGTATCATTGTGAATGTTGTATTCTAAGTGAGGAGACTATGTGAGAAAGAAGAGGAAGTTACAATAAGTGTGATGTAGGTTCTATCCCTTCATTTGATTGATAATAATACAAGAAGGACCTAGAAATTTCTTTGGTGGACATATCCCACACTACATGAACCAGGTATATCTATTTCTCTATTGTATTGTATATCTTTTGTGTTTTATTTCCACATTTTTTTTTATTCTATTGATCCACGATCCTGTTTTTCTAACACTAGGCATAATCTAGGCATAAATTAGTCTCTTCCATAGATTTTCTAGAAGCTAGTCATAGGGTCGTATGTTTCCAGTTGCATCCATATAAATATGATGTAGTCCCACAATCATTGCAGGAGTATTTCAGCACAAGGTTCCCTAACATGACAACTATGACAAGTACTTCCTTTGAAAATTAGAATAACATAAATTATTAAAGATGAGAAATGATTAAGAGGAATAAAAAATATGAACTCCAAAATACACCATATATTTCATATAATAAACAAAGATTATAGAATCTCTCATAACCATCATATTTCAATGATAATTTAAGAAAAATTATAGAATATTGAAAGGGTGGCCAACATCTTTGGAACTATGGTTTGCATCCAAAGAGTTGAAAAGGATATTTTACAATCGGCATATACAACTATGTACTCAAGAAAGACCCAATTTGTTTTTACAGTGGTGGAGTTAGAGTAGTTTGATATTATTCTCTTGCTTGGATTTGCTGATGTAATGATGGATTTCTATGTACTCTTTGAATGAAAAATGATTGCAAGGTGATTGAAAAACAACCTGCATGTGAAAACAATAAAAACATTTCTTTTAATAAGATCAAGAATCTCAAACACATGCATAGTCAAGACTCAATAATCAAAACATGATTTAATATATTTTGTAAAAAGTATTCTCATGCTACAAGAGTGGTTTCTCTATTGTTTCAATTCTTTCACCTTTGAGCCATTTTATTGTTTTCTTGTCTTTGTAAGTGTTTCATGGAAACCTGCACAGGAGACCGAGCTAAAGCATACACAAACAAATCTTATCAAGAAAAGGAAGAGAGATACAATATGAAGAATGAGAATCAATGTATATTATGATTTGTTCAATGAGTGAGTGATATTCACTCATATAGGAAATGAAATCCTATAATTAGTAATTCATGCATAATAGTGATGGTCTAAAATTATAAAGTCTAAAATAGAACTAGTCGGTTAACTCCAGCTGAACTAGTGTGTCGAAAATAGAAATTTCTCCAACACCCCTAAACATCAATATGGAGTAAAAAACAAGTCTCGAATACTAGGTGATATTAGGTACTCATGTACAATGCAACTAATGAAAAATGAGTAAAAATAAGGAATGTAGGAAAACCATGTGGGAACACAACCCCCCCTCGAAATATAATGCATCAAAAGAAGAAAAGGCAACTATTAGGCAAGTTTGTTCTTCACTGTAAGTCGATCCCGCAAAGTCTGAAACTTATGCTCATTGAAAGTCTTTGTGAAGATGTAGAAATATTTATGGATATGATGAAGTCCTTTGTCAACGTGTCTATCCTTGTACCTCTTGATATTGTGGACCCATCTACACCTGAAAATATTCCTTTCTGGTGGAAGTGGAACCAGATGCCAAGTCTGATTCTTTAGGAGTGAGTCATACTTATTTTTCATGGTTTCTTTCCATAATGGATTTCCCACAACCTTATTGTAGGTATGCAGAGCAATAGATTTAACCATATAGCAATGCATGGGAATCACAGGTTCTGAGGATGAAATTACATGAGAAGGATCCTCATGCTGAGATCGAGTCCCCCTCGAATCCAATGGATTCCCTGCAAGGATACCTACTTCCTGAAGTGTGAACTGTTCCTTCTTAGGCATCTGCCAAAGCTTTAGCACTAACTTCTTATTTGCTTGTACTACCTGCTTATTTCCATGTACAAAATCTGAGTGTATGGAATCATCTCTGATGTCTAAAACTGATGGAAGCACAAGAGTATATGCATGTTTCATTGAAGGTGCATGAAAAGTAATCTCCTTATGTGTAAGTAGAAAACATGAGTCATCATCAGAAAACTTAGTGAATTTATACAACCTTGAATTGTAATCCACTTAACCAATTGCAATGAAGTAATTGTCATGCATGTCAATTACTGAAACTAAATCTGATGTAAATTCAACCTTTTTACCTTCTTACATGTAAAACATTCTAAAAAAATCCATTATGGAGTTCCACTCTCCCTTCTCTTGCTACTGCTACTGGAGTATCATCCCCCATGAGAATAGGGGGTCTTGATCATGGACTCAAACAAGAGAAAAATTCCTCTTTCATTTCCATATGATGGGATGCATCAGAATATATAATCCATGAATCAAATGAGGAATTAATTGCAACAAGAGAATGATGATTAACTTTATTAGGAGCATCATCTTCTTCCTTCTGCTTCCTTACTCCCTCTGGAATGAATTTTCCAAGGTTTTTATGTTGAAGTGCATGTGCCATAAGGTCGATCTATTTCTTCATGCATGTGGATTCTTCATGATTCGGTTTATTGCAGTAAGTGCATTGGTTTCCCTTCTTCTTCATATTGGAATCTGAAGAGTCTTTGGAACTTGAAGAATCGTTAAACGTTTTGGAATATCCCTCCTCATTTTGTTTCTCCTTCCCATTTTGTTTGGATAATCATTTTCCATTATTCATGGTGAGTGAAAATTCTTTCAGATCCTTCATGAGGCCCACCTATATGATTTTTTTCTACTCTCATGTGAGAGACTCAATGAACTGATCCATCGTAGGAATTTTCCAATTTGTTCCAAAAAGACATCTGCGAGAATGGAAATTGGACACATATAAATCATATTCTTGTCCTATCTTGGCCAAGATTGTTAGAATAAGTTTTTTCTCTTGTGTAGACTTGTCAATACCACATTCACCCAAACTCAATATCAAATATTTAAATTTAGTAAAGAAATCATGTATATTATCAAAACTTTTAGGGTATAAGGTATTCAACTCTACCTCAATCATATGACCTCGCATCTTAGCTTGCCTTCCAAAGAGTCCTTCCAAGGTGGTCTAGATCTCATTTGGAGTATTGCATGTTGCAACATGAAACCATAAATTAGTGGAGATTAACTAAAGAATTAGTCTTGTGGCCTCATCCTTATAGTTCTCCCATCTGGTCTTCTCAAGCGTTGATGTAGGTTATGTTTATGTCACCATCGTCAAATTATACAACCCTTTTCTTTTGATTTGGAATGTGGACTTTGAATTCCATTCAAAATAGTTGTACGATGTGAGTATTATCACCATACTTGATTGAATAAGTTACATCATCTCCATCCTTGATATTGATTTTGAAAAGATCTTGAAAACCCAGATCATGGATTTTGAGATATGACAGATGGTTCTATGATAGCTATAGATATGATAAAACATCTATATCTCCTACAATATGATGTGTTTTTTGGATATGTTTTGTGAGTATGATCATCCCTATGTTATACATCTCTAGTCAAAATTTCACCGTGATCGAGATCATGGATTTTGAGATATGGCTATTTTACTACAGAAAACAAATTTTCTGGAAGGTGGACTGAATCATCACACCCTAAATAAGGATACATTGTGACTCTGTTGAATATTCACACCCTAGGAATCATCACACCTAGGGTGAAGAATAAAGTGTGACAATGTCAAACGTTGACTGTGTATAGGCTGTGACAATTCCTACTGTCACACCTTTCGACAGGGATAGGCTGTGATGATGGAATAAACTAGATTTACTCAATAATTAAATCCTCTTTCTCTCTTATATGTCTTGTATGGGTTTCTCCAAGCATCTTGAATCTGATACCATGTCAGTGTTTCATGGAAACCTACACATGAGACCTAGCTAAATCACACACAAACAAATCTTCTCAAGAAAAGGATGAGAGATACAATATGAAGAATGATAATGAATGTATATTATGATATGTTAAATGAGTGACAATTATTCACTCATATAGGAAATGAAATCCTATAATTAGGAATGCATGCATAATATTAGAAATTCTAAAATAAAACTAGTTAGTTAACTCCCACTGATCCAATGTGCCAAAAATAGAAATTTCTCCAACAATCTTTAACTTGTGTTCCATTATATATTACCATTTATTTCATTCCTAATGGGTCCTTTAGGATTAATCTTTAAGGATATACAATTTTTATATGAGAGATGAATATATATTTAACTGCCTTGATACGTGTAATGTTTCCCACCTCTTTCTCCTTGGTTAATTTTTTTATAACACTGTCTATTTAGAAGGAACAATAGAGGGTAAAGAGGGAATACTTTATAGAATTTTTGGGAATGTTTGAAAAAGGGAGAAGTAGAGACATTTATTTGGAAAACAAAGTCAACTATGTAGAAGCATTATACAATCCAGGAAATAAGATGAGGATGAAATTCAAATTGGATAAGAGTAAACCTTATATATCATGTTAGTTGACATGATCAAAAGATTTATAAATATTGATTTTGAGTGCAAAGGCTTGGAGTTTTTTATATTTCTTAAGGTGGAGAGATTCCGAGGCTATCTCAAAGGCATCATGAAATTTTTTACCATTTACGAATCCAAATTCTTCACATGACATGTCTCTAGAGAGAAAGGGTTTAACTCTATAGGAAATAATATTTTAGATGATTTTGAAAATTTCTTTACAAAGAGATATAATTTTGAATGAAAAATCCTTAAGTATCTTACAAGAGGTTCTAACTACCTTCCCTGAAAATTATGTATGAAATGCCTAATTGCTTGCCCTGAAATTTCTTGAATTACCTACATTCCATTCCATTTGGATTGTTCACTATCCATATTATGTTTTGGGATTTCATATAGATAAATTGATAATCAGAAAAAAAACTATTAAAATATCCTTTGACTAACCAACTCACAATATGTTTTGTTGCTATTTGGCCTCCTCCTCGCCCATCATTTTTTTCCACTTTTCTAATGCTCCCAACTGTTCCATTTTCATGACATCTCAATGGACCCCAAATTTTTGTACAAGAAGTTGTGTAGTTTACGTCTCCTCCAATGATGGAATGGTTGGAGGAAAAATATCTGAGATAGATAGTGAGACCCAAAAATATATTTTTGAATATGTCGATTGGTTTCTTTAGTGGTTGAAAGAAGACAATAACTAAGATGGAAGAAGATGATATTACCTCATTTTTTTGAATGAAGGAAAAATTCCAACCTATACAAATATTGTCCAAGATGAAAATAAAAAATGCCCACATATGGAACTTCCTTCAAGAAATTTATACATGATGGCACTGTAGAAAAATATGTATGTAAAAAATTTGGAGATGAATCTCTAAAATGAGCATTTTTTTCAGGGGCTGCTCAACCCCTTGATGTTGTAGGATCTTAATTTCATTTCTTACCTTTCTTAAGTGATTTCATCATGCTAAGATCCCCTATAATAGTATGTTTTTTATCAACTTGGGATTTTTGTTCCTCTTGAAGAATGGATTTCAAAATATTTCCCTCTTTCCCATAACAATTTTGGATGAGTCTGCTAGAATACGCTCTAGCTCACCTAATATAGGAATTTGGGACACAATGTAGTATCTTGTTTATGTACATAATATATATGCTCCACATCCTTGATATTACGGGATAAATTTAGAGAAGAGTCTTATCTATTTTGAGTGGGAAGAAATGGATTAACCTAAGGCATCACATTATTGAATGGAGAGGATTCAAAACTGACTGGGTCATTTTGAATTAGGTTACCATTTTTTCCAAATAATTCCCTCCAAATTGCATTACAGTATATTTCAATCTCTCCAAATGATCCCCAAGATGATAATGGTTATGTTCCAAATCTATTTCAATCTGGGGAAACTATATTTGGGATTTGTTTTAGAAGAATTAATCCTTGAGAGGATTTCACTTCATATTTATTCCTCTTCCCTTTACTAAATTTAGAAACTAACTTTAACAATACTTGAACAAAGTTCTAAGGGGTATTATCCATATGGATTTCATCATTGGTCTTCCCATGGTTTTTTCTTGGATAGTAAATCTTAAGGTGTTAATAGTTACACCAGTATCTATAATTGAATGAAATATTTTGATAGTTCAATGGTTTCCATATTTCCTTCCCTCCTATTGCTAGACTAATAAATTAAATCAAACCTTCTAGAACATCCATTTCTACATAGTTTTTTGCAACTGTCATATTAGATGAATTAAAAAGGCCATATCTATTTTAACAAAATCCCCTAGATTGTCATCAATTACAGAAAAAATAAAATTCATTCTAGAACTCAATAACTATAAATGGAAATTCACTGAGATGGTTATCCTAGAAACATGATCCTTGAGAGAATCAAAGCATGACATCCATTTGAATAAGGTCCTTAAATAAATTGCATGAAAAGGAAGTATAATTTGTTGCATAGATCATGGTGCACATTACCATTTTTTGGGAAAATGTATTTTATAAAGTATCAATAAACCATTGAGTTCCCAAGCATGCTACAGATCACCTATGATATTTCCTTGATAACAATATTCTTCTTTTCATTCACACTACCTTTACATTTTCACCTGTGATATATTCAAAAGTGGTTCTCAATCCAATCTGATTTATATAGCTTCAGTTAAATAATTCATTCTAGAAACATATAAGCACCCACAAGGATGTTCATTGAGTTGTTGGTTGAAACATAATTTTGTTATGAGAGTCACATGGTTTTTTAAGGTAAAGTTTGCCATATATGCTAATTTTTCCAATGAAGTGTATTGTGATGTAGCATCACTTGATGCATGCGATCTGAAGTTTGGAAGAACTTATATATAGGATAGGTATGCACTCTTTTACATAAGAGAAAAAAAAATGTACTCAAATGTGGTGGTGTTACCTAGTTGATGAAGGGACACAAAGGAAAGGATCAAACAAGTTTGGGAAAGAAACTAATCAATAGAATCCAAAAAAATACTACATTAAAACAAGATGAGGAAGAGAACTTGTAGAAACGTTTGGGAGATATGTTCTTCCACCTTGTTCATAATTGAGATTTTTTAAGACCCAAAAAACTCCAAATGGGCATGCCCAACAACCCTATGGCTTCTGTGGATGACAAATTAGCATGCACAATATCCCTATTAGTTGGTGTGCATGCTAATTTGGCATGTAAAAAATACATAGGGTTATTCTATAAGCCAAATTGGCATTCACATAAGCCATATGGCTGTTGTGCATGCAAATTTGGCATGCACTACAACTGTATGGCTTATTTACATGACAAATTAGCATGCACACTAGCCAATAAGAATGCTATTGATATATACAAAAATCATAATGTGTATGATGTTGAAATATTGTAACTTAGAAGCATATTGTAATTATAATTCAGTTATTATATTTTAGATCAAATCCCCTTTTGTGGATTGATCATTCCGGGACTTATGTATGACCAAATACCCTTTTGTGGATTTTTCAAACAATAGTTATATGGTGGTGTTTGTAAAGTCGAACCCTAGGATTTAATCAAGTGGTTTTAACCACTATTGGAAGAAGTTGTCCCTACTTGATGAAGAGACATAACCCTAGTGCCTCCTCAACTAGTATTTATAAGTGAGCAGGGTGCCTCATTTGTTCACTCAATCACACTCACTTCTAGTGCACATATTTTGAAGGTAGTTGCAGTTGCAAGAAGAAGGAGAGAGAGGCACATGCTCAGTCCTAGTCTTTTCTTGGTGGTTTTGGTCTTTGGTCTTGGAATTGTATTGTAAATTTATTATTGAGGAATTTGTTACTAGGTTTTCTCCCCCATGAAGGTTTCCTGGGATAAAATGTTCTGTACCTTGTGATTGTGTTTATTTTAGTGATCCTACTTATGTTTTTATTCTCTAGTAAATTGAAAATAACTTAATAGAAACTCTAAATTCAACATTGTATCAAATATTGACTGAATAGAGAAGCTTTCACTAGGTATCCAAAGACGTCATTGTTGGTGTACAAGGAAATTAGGGATTTTTTATTAGAAGGAAATTTGTAACTAAAAACCATCTAGGGAAGTGCCCCATACCCTAGCGCATCACTTGGTAGCTTGAGTGAACCTTTTTAGTGTCCAGAGCCTCCATAAAGTCAAACCCTAGTTTTGAATGGTACCAGAAAACCATGAAACCAGAACCAGTACAAGAAGTACCGGTCCAGATTTAAATAGGTCTAGTTTCAAGGGGTAAAATTTTGATTTTTTGAAAATACATAGATCCAACCTACTTGCCTCAGCCCAGTGTATCCCTTGGTAAGTTCAGAGTCACATTTTGAGTACATTCATTTTTTGGTCATTTTCCTAGCTCTGGGTCAAGATGTCTACAAGAACCAAGCTTGTTGACAAGTTAGAAGGTGTGGAAAAATTTTGTGCCTGGAAATATAGGATTGCACTCATTCTTGAAGAGAATGACCTTGCAAAATTCATAAAATAAAATGTACTAGAACATGAAGAATATGCAACCAAAGAAAAGTAAAAGAAGGATATTGTTAGGGCCAAAAGAATCATTGCAGACTCTATTAAAGATCACGTTATCCCTCAAGTGTCTTGTAAGAACAAACCAATAGATATGTTTGATTCCATAAACATAATGTATGAAGGAAATAACATCAACCGAAAGATGAACTTGAGAACCAAACTCAAGAATACAAAGATGCAGAAAGGAGAAACAATTCAAGACTATTTCTATAGGGTTACTAATTTCAAAGAAAAATTAGAATAAATTGGAGACAAATTGGATGAATATGATCTCATCATGGAAACTCTTAATTGTCTCACAAGGCCCTGGTATTCTTTCATCCAAAATATCTGTGCAAGAAAGGGAAAACTCCAATTTGGAAATCTTTGGGAAGAATGTGTTCAAGAAGAATCAAGAGAATCCAACCGAGAAGTAGTACTATTAAGGGATAAAGACCAAGCCCTATCTTCTCATGCTAAAGGAGGAAATACAAGGTCTCACTTCCAAAAGGAGACCGACCTCCATAAGGAATCTCACTCCCAAAAAAGATATTTTCCCACTTCCATAAATAATCTCACCCTCCAAGTAGATTTCAGAAATATCAGAAGGGTCAAAGAAGAGAAAAATATTTCTCATTTTATCAATGATATCATTGTGATAAGATGGGATACATTTCTAAGAATGTTCCTACCATAAGGGAAGAATAAAATAAGAGAGAGAAAAGAATGGATAATTCCCATGCAGTTGAAGATGATGAACCACTCGTGAAGTTCACTAAAGAAGAGATTGAATATTATTCTTTATCTGCCACCC
This sequence comes from Picea sitchensis, assembly GCA_010110895.2. Lineage (NCBI taxonomy): Eukaryota > Viridiplantae > Streptophyta > Pinopsida > Pinales > Pinaceae > Picea > Picea sitchensis. Next base: position 28,248 of record SNQJ01S0113372.1, read on the forward strand.
TCTCAGGATCTATGACACCTAGAGAGGATACTTTGCTCAGATATGGTGGTTCTTCTAAGAACATGATAGGTCAGAGAGACATTCTCTCTAGCCTTATAGAAAAGGACTTTCCCTATAAAGTTTATCTCGAATATGATTACGAGTACCCTATCAAAGGAATGTTATAATCCACCTACAAACTTTATTTAGGGACTCCCATGAGAATGAAGGATGTAATTTATGTACCAGGTTTGAAAAATAATTTACTTTCTATCTCAGCCTTATATAATAAAGGTTTCAGGGTTTCATTCATAGATGGTGAATTTGTTATGTGGCCTAAAGGAAAAACCATAAAATATGCAATTGTTATTGGAATAGAAGAAGGTGTCTTGTATAAGTTAAAAGGTCACTTAGATTCATCCTTGACTCACTCCATTAAGAGTCCTTGTGAACTTTGGCATAGAATACTAGCTCACATCAACTATAAAGCCTTAGCATATGTAAGGCAGGTAGTTATAGGTCTACCAGAATTCAAGGATGATCATGAAGGTGTGTGCAAGGTATGTGCACAAGGAAAGAACATAAAGAATCCTTTACCAAAGAGAGATAGTAAAGAAGAAGGAATCTTGGGGCTCATCCAATCACATGTATGTGGTCCAATACCATCAACCTCTCTAAGTGGGTATGTATACTATGTGTCATTTTTTTATGATTATTCTCACAAGAATTTGGTTTATTTATTGGAATCAAAATATGAAGTACTTGGAAAGCTAAAGGAATTCAAAGCCTTGGTTGAAAATATCTTTGAAAGAAAAATCAAGATACTCAGGTTAGATAATGGAGGAGAATACACGTCAATTTAATTTGAAATATTTTGTAGAGATGACAACATGAAGAGGGATCTCACCAGTCCCTATAATCCTCAGAAAAATGATGTAGCAGAAATAAAGAATAGAACAATAATGGAAGAAATGAATACTATGATCCATGATCAATTTATTCCAATGTACTTATGGGATGAAGCAGTAAGAAAATTAGTTTATGCTCAAAATAGATTATCCCATAGTGCACTTGGATTAAAAACCCCCGAAGAAATGTTATCCAGAAATAATCCATAAGTAATCAAGCTCAAGATATTGGGTTTTCCAGTGTTTGTACACATTCCAAAAGAAAGGATAACTAAGTTGGACCCTTCAGGAAATAAGGGAATATTTGTTGGATATTGTGAGGTCTCTAAGGCATTCATAATTTACATACTAGGTTACCATCATATTTAGATAATAATATATGTAACCTTTGATGAAGATGAAACACTCAAGAGATCAAGTAGATGCCAACTTGAAGAATTATATGAATAAGAACTTGTTGTTCCTAGAGTTCAAAAACCAATGAAGGAAGTTATAGTTACCCCCAATGATGAGATTCCAGAAGATCATGATGTGATAGAATATCAATATCCTCCTGAGATGACCATCTCTCAGAAGAGAAATCCAACTTAGGTAAGGGAACTTATTCAATATGGAGAGAAGTATGGAGTCCCAGAAGGAACCATGAGACAAAGAAATAAACCTAAGACATTCTCCAGTAATATGGCCTTGATGTGTGATCTCATAGAAAAAGAACCTACTTTCTTTGAAAAATCCATTCATAGGAAATAAGGGGTGGATTCCATGATAGAATAATACAAATCCATTATAAATAATGATGTATGGGAAATAGTTCCCATACCAAAGAACAAAGATGTGGTATCTTCCAAATGGATGTATAAGATAAAACATGTTGTAGACGAAAGTATTGAAAAACATAAATCAATATTTGTAGCTCATGGATTTTATCAAAAGGAAGGGATTGATTATGAAAAAATGTTTTCTCTTGTAGAGAAATACACTTTTATTAGAACCATCATAACTCTTGCAGCCCAAATGAAGTGGAAGTTACACCAGATGGATGTGAAAAAAACCTTCTTAAATGGTGTTATTGAAGAAGAAGTGTATATAGAACAACCACAAGGGTTTGAAGTTGAATACATAAAGACTCATGTCTGTAGGTTGAAGAAGGATTTGTACAAGTTGAAGAAAGCTCCTAGAGCTTGGTATGTCAGAATTGATAGTTTCCTGAAGAGCTTGAGATTTACCAAGAGTAAGGATGATTCTAACCTTTTCTTCAAGGTTATGAATGACGAGGCAGTTATATTTTTTCTATATGTGGATGACTTATTCTTAACAGGAGAAGAAAATATCATCACATATTGTAAGAAGAAGCTCATTGTAGAATTTGATATGAAATAACTAGGCCTAATGCATTATTTCTTAGGTCTTGAAGTTTGGTAGAGGCTGGAGAAAAATTTCCTGAACCAAGGAAAGTATTCAGTTGAAATACTAAAGAGGTTTGACATCTTGGAATGAAAATCCATGAACACACCAATGGAAAAAAATTTGAAGCTCCTGGTTGATACTTCGCCAGAATTAGTTGATGCTACTCTGTACAAAAACATTATTACTGCATGTTCTGCCAGTTGTGAATCCATATGGCTTCAGAATTTTTTGATAGGTCTATTTAATCTGGAGATGGAATCCACCGTGATTCTATGTTATAACCAAAGTTTCATAAAGATTGCAAAGAACCCATTGTTCCATGATAAGTCGAAGCACATAGAAATCCCATATCACTACCTTCATGATATGGTGTAGAGAGGAGTTGTAAAGCTCCAATATGTTGGCACAAATGAGTAGGTTAGATATGTGTTCCCCAAGCTTGGTATAGTCCGAAAGGACCTCTCCTAAAAGGGGGAGTGATGTTAATGATACTATGGTATCCTGACCAACAATGGGTAGCTCAATTAGGATTTCATATCCTAGGGGACTGATCATCCCTGGAAGGATGGTCTATCAGAGTACCTTTGCATGTATATGCCAGCTGTCGTCAATAGTGGTAACTCTGTTAGGATTTTATATCCTAGGGAATATTTTGATTCCTAGGCATATCTCTAAGGTCCGGTAAGTACGATTTTTCAGAGTACCACATGGTAGTTCCATTAGGATTTTATATCTTAGGGAATCTTATGATTCTTGAAAATCTCTTGAAGGTATCGTAAGGACAATGTTTGAGAGTACCACAAAATGTTGTTGTTTCACCTCCCTCACTCTGTTGCTATATGTTTATGATGTTGTATTAGACTTGTGTTGTTACTGATGATGTTGTATTAGCCTTGTACTGTTGTTGATGGTGTTATATCAGCCTCATGCTGATGATTATGGTGTACCAGCATTGAGTTGGTGATGTTTTTTATTTAGTGTTATACTAATTGATGTTGATGTTTTAACTTCATACAGTTGATCATGATAATGTTATTCTAGATCCATGCTGTGAATGAAGATAATATTGATGATGAGAAAAACTTCTGATGATTTGTAGATATGTCATTCAGTGTTCCAGATGTTGATGATGTTGTTTCCCTCTCTCTCTCTCCTGATGATGTTGTATTGGGTTATGTTAGTATAATACCATTCTCATTAAGGTGGAGTGTTGAAATATTATAAATTCAAAGAATATTCTAATTATAATCGAGTTATTATCTTATAGATCAAATCCCCTTTTGTGGATTGATCATGTCGAGACTTATGTATGACCAAATCCCTTTTGTGGATTGGTCAAACCATAGTTATATGGTGGTATTTGTAAAGTTGACCCTACTTGATGAAGAGACACAATCCTAGTGCCTCCTCAACTAGTATTAAAAAGTGAGGAGGTCACCTCATTTTTCAACTCACTCACACTCATTTCTATTGTGAATATTTTAAATGTAGCTATAGTTGCAAGAAGAAGGAGAGAGAGAGGCGCATTCTTAGTCCTAGTCTTTTCTTGGTGGTTTTGGACTTTAGTCTTGGCATTGTATTGGAAATCTATTATTGAGGAAGTTTTTGTTTGGTTTTCTCCCCCATGAGGTTTTCTTGGGATAAAATGTTGTTTACCTTGTGATTTTGTTTCCTTCAATGATCCTACTTATGTTGTTATGCTCTAGTAAACTAAAAATAGCTTAATAACAACTCTAAATTTAACAAATGATGTTGCAAAAAACACTATCAAATGTTCGTTTAGAAGAACTGATGGTCAGTTGCTTCAAATTAACATGGTTTGATGATTTTGAATGGAATGATTGAACTTGTGATAGGTTATCCTCGGGGAAAAGGTGGGGCAATGTGTGACATTGAACCTTGGTTGCAAACTTGTATTTTTTATAATGGGAGAGATCTAGATATTGTTTACAAGAGGTGAGATATTGATAATCAATATTTTTGGTTTATGGTAAAGGTTGAAGGACAATTATTTGTTTTTGCTCAGATTATGCTCCCACCGATTTGTATGAAAAACTTTGGCATGTTCTTCTCTCATTGAAAGATTGTCTTGGAATAGTAATCAACATATACTGCACATAATTTATCTAAATTTTAAATGGTAGCACAAGGAGAGATCGGGACAGTACACTTTGTTTGATAAGAAAACAGGGAATTGGATGGTGTTAGCTAGATTAGATAGGCTTTCTGGAAATCCAAATCTAGGTTAATAGCTCCTTGAATAGTTTCGTGGAAGTTTTATGTTCAATGATAGGGTAGTTTCATCTCCCATTAATGGCTAGCCTCAATATTATCTAAGAGAATAATAAGTTGAAATTGTATTTCAAGCTTAAATTTTTTCATTTAGCTTCCATGAAGTACAACAAACGAATTTCAATAATTTGGGAGTTGGTTAGTAAGCCTATTTGAAGAGAGGGTAATATTTTCTAGTTGAAATCAACCATTTGGAATATAACATATTTTTTAAGAGGTTAGGGCTAGTGGTTGTGTATGTAGAGAGTGATAAAGAGATAGGAATGTAAATCTTGGAAAAGTACTAAAACTATGCAACAATCCATGGACAATATCTTCTCTTAAACTAAGATAACATTCTTATTTTCTCTTAAATTTCACTAAGATAACAATATCTTCTTTGAAAATATGCAACAATTCCATGGACTGCATAGAACTAACTGATTAGGGTATGCTCACTTCCCAAGAGTCTTTCAATCACAATGCAAATCCAACATAGGGGGTCAACTTTCACAATACCCGTGTCAAGTGATTGTGGGCATCATGGTCACATGGGAATTGGCCATATGGACCTTCATAAGCTTACAAAACTCAGTTACATCGCCTGGTTGTGATTTCATGCCCCCATACAAAGTTTTCATTGTCTCCCTCAATGGTTTTAGGAGGTGAGTTCCAAATCACCATAACATGCAAATCGTGCCTCCGATCAACAAATTGTCAGTTTTGTTGGGCTTGTGGAATCAGATTCCATATAGGGGAACCCCTCTGTTGTGATTCCTTCATTCGAAAAAGTGTTTGTTAGAGGATTTTTGGAACTACGTTTTTTCTCATGGAGGCACAATGAAAATCCAACATAGGGGTTAAACTTTCAAAACCCCTGTGTCGGGTGATTGTGTGTAGCCTGTTCACATGGGAGTTGGACATACATAACTTCTAGAGATTACGAAACTCAATGAATCATTTACCTCGCCCTATTGTGATTGTTTTCCACTGGACCAAATTGTCATTGTGTCCTTGAATGGCTTCAGGAGGGGAGTTGCAACTCGCCATAACACCCAAACTATGTCTCGGATGGACAAAATGTCAGTTCTATTGGAATCCTAACACCAGATTGCAACTAGGGGGATCTCTCTCCTGTGATTCCATCGCCCAGAAACGTGTTTGTTAGAGGATCTCTAGAACTAGGGTTTAGCTTAGTGAGGCAGAATGCAAATCTAGCGTAGGGGGTGAACTTTCACAAAACCTATGTCGAGTGATCGTGGGCATCGTGTTCGCATGGTTATTGGCCATACTGACCTTTCCTATCTTTCGGAACTCACTTACGTCATTGGGTTGTGATTTTGTGTCACCAGACTAAATTTTCATTTTATCCCTGAATGGATTCAGGAGGCGATCTAGGGTGACCCTTGTGCTATGGTTCCATCACCCGAAAAAGTGTTTGTTAGAGGATATTCATCACTAGATTTATTCTCAGTGAGGCACAATGAAAATCTGGCACAGGGGATCAATTTTAGAAAATCTTTTGTCGGGTCAAACTCTCTTCTACAACCTCATTTTTGGCCAATCACTCCATTCTCTACTTGATAGAGTAATTGAGCATAACTTATTTCATATCTTGAGCATAGTTTCTATGGCCTTTCACATCACTAGTTTTTATGCTTTTTCTCTTTTTTTCATTACTGGTTTTTTACCTCCTTTGGGAGTCTAGATGCAAACCCTTCAAGATTTGTTTCTTAGCTTCCTTATGGGATAAATTATTAAAGAAAATGAGCTTGCTTGAAATTCAATTTTTTAACCCTCTTTTAGGCTTTCTTGACATGCATTTACAACTCATACTCAAGATTAAAAACTTATATTTTCATCCCTCATGACAAAATCCAAAATTGCCATCTCATTTTAAGATTAAATTTTTTTATATCTTCAACCCTCATGTGTTTTCATAAATGACCAAATTCCATCCCTATTTTTGAATATTGAATTTTCATTTGTAGTACTATTTTTTATTTTTAAGTTTTCTATTTAATTTATTATAATTTCTAGGTCCTTTTTTTGAGTTTTGCATTTGCATTTCCAACTTTTCTCTTTT
>SNQJ01S0113373.1:10096-28417 GCA_010110895.2 Picea sitchensis
CGAGAAGACCCACGATGTCGTGAGTGCAGACTACGATAGTCGCTCACGATGATTCTAAGGGGCGCACAATAAGGCAGGGGCCTTATTCCTTAGAGGCCCTTAATCTCCCACAAGATCACATGGCGGAGTATTGACTCCAGGGGGTTTTTATGTCTACCAAGTCAGTCAAGATGCGAGTGGCACCCTTGGAGCACATGGTGCGTCCTGAAGGGCACGTCGCGCAAGAAAAACGGGATGAGGCGAGTGGCACCCTTGGAGCACGTTGTGCGTCCTGAAGGGCATGTCGCGCAAGGGAAACAAAAGGAGGCGAGTGGAACCCTTGGAGCACCTAGTGCGTCCTGAAGGGCACGTAGCGTTGTTATTTAATAAACGAATAAACCTAGATGGTCTTAGAACGAATAACATGATAAGAAAGATTTAAAAACGATTTCCCTAATAAAAAGTCGCCCATCCTCGAAAATTAAAATCTAGGTAAGTGATACTTATGATAATATATATATATATATAATAAAAATAAACAATAAACAATAAACAATAAAAGTAATCATCATTAATCATGTGACGAGAAGGAGGTACGCAATTCAATTGATTTATAAAAATCTTTTGGGGGTATAAAATTTAAAAAGGAGAAATAATTGTTTTGTTATATTATGCTAATTAAAAATTTATTAATTAAAAAGGAAAAGGGGAAAAAGGTAAGTTTTTGCACATGCCAAATTGAGTTTTAAATGAAAGGGGAAAGAGGGAAATTTAAAAGATTTGGGAAACTAGGAAAAAGCAGGAGACATAAAAAGAAAGGGGAAACATAAGGGAAAAATAGAAAGACTAACTTAGTAAGGTATCTAGCATTTAAGAGCTTTCTAAATTGAACTCAACTACTGAATTAGTAAGGGGGTAAGTCATTGAATTGTGTAAGGGAATATGGGGACACCTAGGAGCGATTCTAGGAATGCTTTTAGGTGGGTGAGGGAAATAGGAGTAATTAAGTAATTAATGAAATTAATTTATGGTGTGATGAAGGGGATGGGTGACACATGTACGGGGAGGATTTTTATGAATTAAATTATTGAACAATAAATTAAATGGGATTTTGGGAAAGTAAATGACTTAGAAAATCTATATAAAGGAGGGAGGAGGAGGATTATGGATGGCTTCTGTGATGCGTAACATTACACTGCAGAATTTTAGACTTGACCGACTTAGCTTATGGGAGTTGGGATACCCAGCTCAGTGAGGAGTGGTATCTTGGCCTTGCAAGGCGAGCTGGGAGCTCGCTGATTCTCTGGTTTAGTGTGTGTGGCCTCTTTGCGGATTGGGGGGCTAAGGGGGAAGAAGAGTACCCCTAGCATTGGCTGGGAGGTACCGGTGAAGTCTCATTGGTCAGCAAGTGGGAGCGAAACGGAGCGCGTGGAACAACGACTCAGAGCGGACGACTTGGGTTATGGTACGCTTACTTGATTCTGCATGGTAGATTCGTATTATACCTCATGCTTTCAATTCTGTATTTTTAATTGGGTAAGGAAAATGTTTGACTTAGAATTTTAATTGATAACTTAATTCCCCACAGCCTTACCCTCGTTGTTGATTGATTATGTTGGCTTTCGATCCCTGTATGTTGTGACCGCCCTATGGTTTTATGGATTTTTGTGATGATTTTGCACTTCTTACTTCACCCTCGTCCCTAGCTCATCAGTCCTCGCCTGAGCAGTCAGCCAGGAGTCGGATCGACGGTCGTCACTTCGGTGTTAATAGACCTATAGATCCTAACGCCCTTCTTTTATGTGCGTGGATGATGAGTAAAGGATGTGTTTACCCCTTCTTATCTTTGCGTTTGATCTCCGCCTTGCTTTGGTCTCTGCATGTTATTCACCTCTGCGTCTTAATCGTTCTCAGCATTGAGGAACCGTGCTTAGTATTCTCTGCATTTCAACACCCTCAACCACGATTTTTTCTAACTTAGTGTTTTTATGTGTTGAATGCATTTTCATTGCTAGGTATATAGCTCTGTATTTATAATTCTTTGGCCCACGATTTAATTTTTCTCTGCAATTTAATGTAATTCGCGGGCGAATTAACACAACGAATTTACCCCTTTTGTTTTTACATTCTTAGGACTGCAATTTATATAACCACTAAGCTATATAATGTGTTTTCCCTCTCCTTATATTTTTACTTCGATAGCGATTTTACCCAGCGAAAACTGTCGTGTTAAAACTCAGCTATTGATTTTTATTTTTTTTAAAACGAATTGCTTGGCAACGAAATTCTCCCTCTGCAAGTTACTGTATTGATGGAGACTGTACTATGTGTTTTAATTTAATTGAGGGTGAGTGCACTTCGTGTTTTAGATATAAGTTGTGGTGGTTGTACTATGTTCCCTTAATGTAATCTGATGGCGAGATTACCTGTGAAATTTTCCCTTGTTTATACATTTACAGGCTGTTATTTTATCCTTTTATTGACAGTTATTTTATGTTAATTCCATCCATTGTCATGATAACACAAGCAATTAAATGTGGGGGAATTTTTAATTACTGGGTGTCTTTGTATGATATATCACAGTGATTTGTATTCATTATGATAGCAAATATAATTAAGGACAATAATCTGGGCAGCGATCTCAACAGCATAATGTATAGTGTAGGGATCTTATTCACACAGCAATATATATTCATCCTAGTTCTAGATCTTATTGCTTACCCAGTGATATCATAGGATTTATGTTTACATTCATTAATAGTTTATCAGTAGATTTGTTAAGAAGACCGATTAATAGACAGTGCCTTTGAATATTTAGACAACGATTGGGTAACGTTTTTTTTACAGGGAATTTATTATGGTGGTGCCAGTTTAAATAGAGAGATGATTATATTATTATGACAGCGAAATTATTATGACATAAATCTAGATTTTATGACGGCGAAATTATTATGATAGTGAATTAATGAGATAGAGAATGTGTCGATTAATTCCTTTAAATAGGCAGCAAACTGTATCATTATTCCTTGTTAAATTCTTTATTTTGTTATTTCCTTTGACAACTATATACTTAAAAGTAAGCAAATGTATGGTGAGGTATTAAAGATAATAATTATACCATTTGTAAGCTGATTCTTTTCAGAGGCTTCCTCCATCGGAGAATGAAGCTTGATGATTGTTTGTCTCATGCACTTGCTTCCTTTTGCTATCTGGCCTTCTACTTCTTATTACTCTCAATTGAACCAATCCAGCTCTCCTAGAGAACCCCAAGCAAAGTTCATGTATGAACTAGGTCCTTATCTGAACCCCACCTCTTGGCCTTATCTGAACCTTCCAGTGACTCCTAGCGAACCTTCAAGCATCCCAACACCTACAACTACCCTTAGCGGCCTCCTTGCCTAGCAGGACTTACTACCGGTGCTATTTAGGACCTAAGAGAACCTCGGCAAAGCCACCTTCCGAGAACCTTATCTCCAGGGTGAGAGAACCTTATCTACCTTCTCGAGAGAACCTCGACAAAGACACTTTCAAGGAACACTAAGTGCAATAACAAGAAAATAGAATCAAGAATCACAACATGCGCATAATATAGAGACAATGATCAGAGATCAATACACAGAGTTGCGGAAGTATTTTTATATTAATAACAGATCATAATATGCCAGGGTATTACAAAGAGCAGGATGCTCAGAGCAGAATGCTCATACTTCGCTCACACGCACTATATTACAGACTCGAAGCTCTGACAGGAGGGAGCTTAGAAGACTCGGACACACTGACTCAAACTTACTATGAAAGTTCCTCCTCGAGAATGAGCTTCCTAACCCCATTTATACAAATTTTGGGGGAAAGGAATCATTCCGAAGACAAGACTAGACAAGACACTTGGTCCTACATATCTAGTACTAGATCTTGGTTTATGGATTTGACGGTGATAGTCCTGCAGGATTCCCCGACCATATCACAAGCTTTATTTTCCACTAAACAAAAGTAGATATAACAATAGATCTGTCGGGATAGTCGTGCAAGATTCCCCGAACAGAGGACAGACATAACATGACATAAAGGAGAGAATCTTGGAAATGTGGGTCAAACCATGCCAAAAGTTGGAGAAGTGCTCCAAGTTTCCAAGATGCTCATTATTACAAAAGGACAAATTATTACATTGTGGATATTGATTGTGGTAACCCACTAAACCCGAATGGCTCCACTATCGGCCATTTAGACACGAATGTTACATTGTGGATATTTGTTATGTCAACCCACGAAAACCATTTAATCATCTTCAATATGCATGGAGAATCTTTGAGGATAATTTAATGTATCCCATGATTTAGTATATATCTTTCTTATGCTAAAAGGTTGATTATTCATAATTTGAACAATTGTTTTTACTTTTACCGCCCATTGGAAGTGATTCAAAATGGATAGGCATAACAATTCTCCTTCGTTTGGGCCAAATTCAAAAAGATTTTGGAGGGACTGTAAAGGAGATATAGAGTTCAAAATTCTAGGATCAATGGCTCCTTTGTTTAGCCCAAAATCTTTCCACCAATCTGCAAGCCATAATGGAGGTCTTCCGGAAGTTGTTGTATTGACATTTCCAAACTTGACCAGAGTAACAAATTCTTCTTGTTGAATGAAATCCCACCATAATGTTTTATAAGCTGGATAATTGATGTATGTTTCTGGAAAATTTATATTCGAGTTTCTTTTTGGCCAATGGTATAATAATCTTGGTCTGTGCAAACAGAAATATTGTTGATTGTTACCAATATTATCCCGAATGTCCCAGATGAGATCAATATCATGAAATATATAGTTCAGATACTCTTGTGCTTTAGTTGCCCTTGTAGTAGTTCTAGCAATTATGGGAGCTAAAACATTTGACATTCTTCTACCTCTTACTTCTGGTACTAAGCTTGAATATGCAAGCTGTGTAGTTTGGGAAAGTATTTTTGTACTTTGGAGTTCCCAATGAGGTACCCATTCGGCTTCATATGTCTCCCATCTCTGAGAATCAGGGATGTTAACCAAAGTTTCTGTACCATTCCTAAGTTGTACAGAAATTATCAGACAGAGATTTTGTAAATGTTCTCTACTCAAGAAATTAGGGATAGAGTTGTCGGTTCCTTTGATATGTTCAATGGTGAAGTCAAAATTGCTAAATAAGGCCTGCCATCTAGAAAATTTGGAGTCACCAGGAGACTTTATATCTTTATTTAAAACTTTATTCATGGCTGCAGCATCTGATTTGAGAAGAATTTTTTTGTAAATCAAATAGATTTCAAACTTTTGAATAGCATTGAGTGCATCCTTAATTTCTTTATCCAAAGAAGAATAATTATCTTCTACTACTTGCCAAAGTCCATAGGCAAATTGAATGATTTCTTCCTTTTTCTTATTATTTTCCATTCTGACTTGTTTAAGAATTGCTCCCCAACCAATATTGTTGGCATCTGTTTCTACTATTTTGGGGAGATCATCATCAGAAATATAGAGAATAGGGAGATTTTTTGCTTTTGCCTTTATATTTCTCACGGCTTGTGAGTGTTCTTCTGTCCAAGGACTTGGGTCCTTTTTCAATATGTCATTCAATACCTTTCTATCTTAGGCACATCCTTTATAAAAGTGGTTGATGTAGTTTAAACTTCCCAAGAATCTCTGTAACTATGTTTTATCAGTTATTTTATCTGGAAACTTATCTGCAAATTCTACAGCATGTGTTTGCAGAGTCAGACTTCCATCTTTTATTGTATGGCCCAAATATTTGATTTTTGTTTTAAACAGCTCAAGCTTTTTCTTGGAGAAGACAAGTCATGCTTGCTTAACTATTTGTAGAAATTTCCTCAAATGCTTAAAATGTTGATCAATTGAGGAAGAGAATACAAGTATATCATCAATATAAACAATAAGCCAATCAAAATATGGCTTGAGAGTATCATCCATGACTCTTTGAAATTTTGATGGTGCATTTTTTAAAACAAAAGGCATCACATTACATTTGTAATGCCCTGCAGGGACATTGAAGGTTGTTTTGAATTTATCTTCTTCTTTAATGGCCACTTGCCAAAACCTTGACTTTAAGTCAAATTTTGAGAATATTTTTCCACCAGTAATCCTTGTCACCAAACTGCTCTTGTTGGGGATAGGATATGTATCATCAGCTAAGACTTTGTTCAAGGGATTATAGTTTACTACTAACCTAGGAATGCCTCTTATTTGTTCTGAATGTTTATTAACATAAAACCCATAGCAATTCCAAGGGCTAGTAGATTCTTTGATTAATTCCTTTTTCATTAAGCCTTTGATTTCTTCTGCACATAATTTTTGATACTTAGCATTCATAGGTATAGCCCTACTTTTGCAAGGTATCCCTTGATAATATTCTGCATATGGAAGAGAAACTTCATGTTTCTTTTGTTTCCAAAATGTTGTAGAGTTTTCAGAACAGACTGAATCAATGAATTATTGTTTTAACAGAAGAATTTTTTGTTGGATTGTTTCTTTGGCTAACTGCTCTTTGAGTCGAATCCCAGTTTGGAAAGTTTTTAGTTCTTCTATTTTGAGGCTCTTCTTCTTTATGGTCTAAACCATATCTGAAGTTCTTGGAGTAGAGACAAAAGGCAATTTTACAATGATTTTCTGTTGTCCAGAGGGAATACTGATGAAATAGCCTGGCTTATCTTTTGTTACCATAGTAGATCCATGAGGTGATACTGCAGCAAGAAAAGGGGTTCCAAGAATAAAAGCTATAGGAATGTTTGTTAAAAATAATTTTAACTTGAGACAATAGTCTTTGAAACACAATGTAGCCTCAGGGATTTGAAAAGAGAATTTTGTTGGGATGTTCCCTATCCCAACGACACTTGCTTGGGATTTTTGCCAAAATTTCACAGGGATGATATTTTTATGTAACAGATTAAGATCGGATCCTGTGTCTATCAGTGTCTTTAACTGAAAAGGCATCCCTTGAATTTGTAAGTTAATGAGGACATGGTATTTCTGGTGGTTGATCTGAAGAACTTGATCCTTCTTTTGTCTTGTGCTGTCTTCTTTGCTTTCTTCAGTTTTGATGGATTTTTTCAATTTTCCTATTTCTTTTCCTAGATCAGAAATAGAAAGGGCTTGTATTGGACAACATACAGTACTTGTTGTTTGTGGCTGAAGATTTTTTTCGGAACATCTTTTTGGAAAGATTTCTCTCTGATTTTTCCATTCATAAAAAGAAATGAATATTTCTTCAGTATTCATAAATTCGTTCCATTTCCTTGCCAAGTCTAACTTTTCTTTGTTTGAAGTATTTCTGGCAAAAAAGTTTTCTTGTGGATGAGCAAATAGATCCCAATTTAGCATTTCTTTCATCCAATCACCTTTTACCTTATTTTTGGGACATCCTTTTATTAAGGAAAGAAATTTTTGGATTTCAGGAGTAGAAGGTCTCCCGATATCTTCTGGGATAGGACTTTGACATCTCTGGTTTACTTCTGGAGAAAACTTTGTTTGAATAACCATAATATGGGCATCATGGGGAAAAGGAAAGTCGGAGCATTGTGGATGTGGACAAGAATATTTTGCAGTGGATGATGGAGGTGGAATGTTGGTTCTGAGATTATGGTGTGCATGTTCAAATTGAATCTGGTTCTCTTCTTTGATTGTAGAGAGGGTAGACAAAGTAACTAGCTTTGTACAATTTGGACATTGAACTGCAAAAGGAGCATGGCCAGTGGATTTTGCCAAAGGTTGGAGTGAGGGATGTAAACAGAATGTAGAAGAGGAGGTAGAGGAATTGGGAGAATTAGTTCCTGAAAAATGTCTTTGGGGAAAAGAAATTACTGTAGAGGATGCAGATTCTTTTATTTGAGCAGAAGTAATTGCTCTTGGGATTGGGGTTTTGGGAGTATCAATAACCCAATCTGTAGGGAAAGAGAGATTTTCCCATCTTATCAGTTGGTGTTCCATTTTTTGATTTAAAGGATCAGTTAACACCAAAGTACTGGATTGAGAGGATTTGCTAGGGGTATGTAGGACTGCAAGAAATAGAGTGTTTGTGTGTCTAAAACATCCCCTAGTTTGAATAGATATGTTGGTTCTGGATGCACACATATCAAATCCAGTAGTTCTGATTTGGAGTTTAAGAATATCCCCAATATTTTCATCAAAATTATAAGCAGAGAAATTTGGGTAGCAGTCAAAATAAGCACGTCCATTTGACAGGGGTGCTACAATTCCACCAATTAGAGAATCAGTGAATTTGTTATGTGTCATATCTCTTACTATGCATAAAACATATGCATCAATTCCTTTGTGGACCAAGGGACTAATCCCTACTCTGATGCATCCAAAATGAAGATAATTTGTTCCATGTTTCTTTGCTTCATCTTGGACTTCTTTAACATTTATCAATGGGAGAGTCTGACTGACATCATTGTTTTGTTGTATTCTGCTTACTGACTCTTTTACAATTACTCTTGTCACAGCTTTGAGATGAAACATGTTTAGATCTTTGTATACTTGACTGGGAGATATAGGAGGTAGTTTTCAGGCAGCTTGAGTTTGCGTCTCAACTTCTTCAATACTTGCATAGTTTAAACTATTGGACCTATTATATGAAAACATAGATTCTAAACTATTTACAGAATCTCTTCCAGAAGTACTTTGATCTTCAGCATTTTGTATATCTCTGAAAGAAACTGAGGGAGAATCCATTATATTAGAGAATACTATGTAATTCTCTGAAAGAAACTGAGGGAGAATCCATTATATTAGAGAATACTATGTCTGCACAGAAAAGCAAGTCTTTTAGTCTAGACTTTTTCCGAGAAGAGGTTAGCGACGAGACTGGTGGTTCTTTTTCCAGTGCCACCGGTTTCAGTGAGCTCGAGACTTCGGAGATACGCCAAAGTCAAGAAGAGTGAAATACAGCCCAGACCCTCGAGACTCTGATATTTCTCAGATGACACAATAATTGTACCGTAGCTTATTGATTTATCGGTCAGTTATTATCATATTCAGTTGAATGATGTCAATGGCCTCGAAAATCGGTTTACAACATCACTGGGCCGCATGATATATCATACCTTGTTCTCGATAAAAGCCATTCGCTTTCTTTGTTTTAAAGGAAGTGCCTTCATTTGTGTGATAAGAATATACAGAGTCGCATCAAGAGTCTCGGGTCCTTGAAAGACAGGATTTCCACTCTTGTGACTCACTTTTGAAGTCAGATTTAAGTCTCGCCTTGAAAGCATGTAGTTTCCACTTCACACTTCCAAAAGATTTACTAGTCTCACCGAAAGAAGCTAATAAATCGTCTCAAACCTTGTTTCTCCAGAACAGAAGACTAAGACTAAAAGCCATGCTTATGCTAAATTTCTAATATACTGGATTCTCCCTCGGTTTCTTTCAAAGATATACAAAATGCTCCAACTTTCCTTTTCCCCATGATGCCCATATTCTACTTATTCAAACAAAGTTTTCTCCAGAAATAAACCAAAGATGTCAAAGTCCTATCCCAGAAGATATCAGGAGACCTTCTACTCCTGAAATCCAAAAATTTATTTCCTTAATAAAAGGATGTCCCAAAAATAAGGTAAAAGGTGATTGGATGAAAGAAAAATTAGACTTGGCAAGGAAATGGAAAGAATTTATGAATACTGAAGAAATATTCATTTCTTTTTATGAATGGAAAACGAGAAATATTTCCAAAAAGTCGCTCCAAAAAATCTTCCACAAACAACAAGTACTGTATGTTGTCCAATACAAGCCCTTTCTATTTCTGATCTAGGAAAAGAAATAGGAAAATTGAAAAAATCCATCAAAACTGAAGAAAGCAAAGAAGACAGCATAGGACAAAAGAAGGATCAAGTTCTTCAGATCAGTCACCATAAATACCATGTCCTCATTAACTTACAAATTCAAGGGATGCCTTTTCAGTTAAACACACTGATAGACACAGGATCTGATCTAAACCTATTACAAAAATATCATCCCCTGCGGAAATTTTGGCAAAAGTCTAGTAAGTGTCGCTGGGACAGAACATCCCAACAAAAAAAATTCAAATCCCCGAGGCACCAACAGGTTTCAAAGATGATTGTCTCAAGTTAAAATTCTTTTTAACAGACATTCCTATAGCTTTTATTCTTGGAACCCCTTTTCTTGCTGCAGTATCACCTCATGGATCTACCATGGTAAATGTGAAGATAAGCCGTGCTATTTCATCAAGATTCCTCCTCGACAAAAGAAAATCATCAGAAATTGTTTTGTTTCTACTCCCAGAACTTCAGATATGGTTCAGACCATAAAGGAGAAGAGCCTCAAAATAGAAGAACTAAAAAACTTTCCAAATTGGGATTTGACTCAAAGAGCAGTTAGCCAAAGAAACAATCCAACAAAAAATTCTTCTGCTGTTAAAACAAGAATTCATTGATTCAGTCTGTTCTAAAAACCCTACAGCATTTTGGAAACAAAAGAAACATGAAGTTTCTCTTCCATATGAAGAAGATTATCAAGGGAGACCTTGCAAAAGTAGGGCTATACCTATGAATGCTAAGTATCAAAAATTATGTGCAGAAGAAATCAAAGGCTTACTGAAAAAGGAATTAATCAAAGAATCTACTAGCCCTTGGAATTGCTATGGGTTTTATGTTAATAAACATTCAGAACAAATAAGAGGCATTCCTAGGTTAGTAGTAAACTATAAGCCTTTTAACAAAGTCCTAGTTGCTGATACATATCCTATCCCCAACAAGAGCAGTTTGGTGACAAGAATTGTTGGTGCAAAAATATTCTCAAAATTTGACTTAAAGTCAGGGTTTTGGCAAGTGGTCATTAAAGAAGAAGATAAATTGAAAACAACCTTCAATGTCCCTGGAGGGAATTACGAATGGAATGTGATTCCTTTTGGTTTAAAAAATGCACCATCAAAATTTCAAAGAGTCGTGGATGATACTCTCAAGCCATATTTTGATTGGCTTATTGTTTATATTGATGATATACTTGTATTCTCTTCCTCAATTGATCAACATTTTAAGCATTTGAGGAAATTTCTACAAATAGTTAAGCAAGCAGGACTTGACTTCTCCAAGAAAAAGCTTGAGCTCTTTAAAACAGAAATCAAATATTTGGGCCATATAATAAAATATGGAAGTCTGACTCTGCAAACACATGCCGTAGAATTTGCAGATAAGTTTTCGGATAAAATAACTGATAAAACACAGTTACAGAGATTCTTGGGCAGTTTAAACTACATCAGCCACTTTTATAAAGGATGTACCCAAGATAGAAAGGTATTGAATGACAGATTGAAAAAGGACCCAAGTCCTTGGACAGAAGAACACTCACAAGCCGTGAGAAATATAAAGGCAAAAGCAAAAAATCTCCTTATTCTCTATATTTTTTACGATGATCTCCCCAAAATAGTAGAAACAGATGTCAGTAATATTGGTTGGGGAGCAATTCTTAAACAAGTCAGAATGGAAAATAATAAGAAAAAGGAAGAAATCATTCAATTTGCCTCTGGACTTTGGCAAGCAGCAGAAAAGAATTATTATGCTTTGGATAAAGAAATTAAGGATGCACTCAATGTTATTCAAAAGTTTGAAATCTATTTGATTTACAAAAAAAATCTTCTCAGATCAGATGTTGCAGCCATGAATAAAGTTTTAAATAAATATATAAAGTCTCCTGGTGACTCCAAATTTGCTAGATGACAGGCTTTATTTAGCAATTTTGACTTCACCATTGAACATATCAAAGGAACCGACAACTCTATTCCTGATTTCTTGAGCAGAGAACATTTACAAAGTCTTTGTCTGATAATTTGTGTGCAACATAGGAATGGTACAAAAACTTTGGTTAACATCCCTAATTCTCAAAGATGGCAGACACATGAAGTCGAATGGGTACCTCATTGGGAACTCCGAAGTACAAAAATGTTTTCCCAAACTACACAGCTTACATATTCAAGCTTAGTACCAAAAGTAAGAGGTAGAAGAATCCCAAATGTTTTAGCTCCCATAATTGCTAGAACTACTACAAGGGAAATTTAAGCACAAGAGTCTCTAAACTATATATTTCATGATATTGATCTCATCTAGGACATTCGGGATAATATTGGTAACAATCAGTAATATTTTTGTTTGCACAAACCAAGATTATTATACCATTGGCCAGAAAGAAACCCGAATATAAATTTTCCAGAAACAGACATCAATTATCCATCTTATAAAACATTATGGTGTGATTTCATTCAACAAGAAGAATTTGTTACTCTGGTCAAGTTTGGAAATGTCAATACAGCAACTTCCGGAAGACCCCCATTATGGCTTGCAGATTGGTGGAAAGATTTTGGGCTAAACAAAGGAGCCATTGATCCTAGAATTTTGAACTCTATATCTCCTTTACAGTCCCTACAAAATCTTTTTGAATTTGGCCCAAATGAAGGAGAATTGTTATGCCTATTCATTTTGAATCACTTCCAATGGGTGGTAAAAGTAAAAACAATTGTTCAAATTATGAATAATCAACCTTTTATCGCAAGAAAGATATATACTAAAGCATGGGATACATTAAATTATCCTCAAAGATTCTCCCTGCATATTGAAGATGATTAAATAGTTTTCGTGGGTTGACATATCAAACATCCACAATGTAACATTCCTGTCTAAATGGCCGACAGTGGAGCCATTCAGGTTTAGTGGGTTACCGTAATCAAAATCCACAATGTAATAATTTGTCCTTTTGTAATAATGAGCATCTTGGAAACTTGGAGCACTTCTCCAACTTTTGGTGTGGTTTGACCCGCATTTCCAAGATTCTCTCCTTTATGTCATGTTATGTATGTCCTTTGTTCAGGGAATCTTGCACGACTACCCCGACAGATCTACTGTTATATCTACTTTTGTTTAGTGGAAAATAAAGCTTGTGATATGGTCGGGGAATCCTGCAGGACTACCACCGCCAAATCCATAAAGCAAGATCTAGTACTAGACATGTAGGACCAAGTGTCTTGTCTAGTCTTGTCTTCGGAATGATTCCTTTCCCCAAAAATTTGAATAAATGGGGGTAGGAATCTCATTCTCGAGGAGGAACTTTCATAGTAAGTTTGAGTCAGTGTGTTCGAGTCTTTTAAGCTCCCTCCTGTCAGAGCTTCGAGTCATTCTCTTTGAGTCTGTAATATTGTGTGTGTGTGAGCGAAGTATGAGCATTCTGCTCTGAGCATCCTTCTCTTTGTAATACCCTGGCATATTATGCTCTGTTATTAATATAAAAAGACTTCTGCAACTCTGTGTATTGATCTCTGATCATTGTCTCTGTATTATGCACATGTTGTGATTCTCGATTCTATTTGTCTGTTATTGCACTCAGTGTTCCTTGAAAATGTCTTTGTCGAGGTTCTCTCGAGAAGGTAGATAAGGTTCTCTCACCCTGGAGATAAGGTTCTTGGAAGGTGGCTTTGTCGAGGTTCTCTTAGGTCCTTAATAGCACCGATAGTAAGTCCCGCTAGACAAGGAGGCTGCTAAGGGCAGTTGTAGGTGTTGGATTGCTTGAAGGTTTGCTAGGAGTCACTGGAAGGTTCAAATAAGTCCAAGAGGTGGGGTTCACATAAGGACCTAGTTCATACGTGAACTTTGCTTGGGGTTCGCTGGGAGAGATGGATTGGTTCAGCTAAGAGTAGCAAGAAGCAGAAGGCCAGATAGCAGAAGGAAGCAAGTGCATGAGACAAACAATCATCGAGCTTCATTCTCCGATGGAGGAAGCCCCTGATTACAAAGTTATTAGATTTTCTTTTGACAGCAAACTTTATTAATGTTTAATAAACAGAGATCTAAGGTGAATCCCATTATACTGAGAATGTGACTGCAAATTTCTTATATACCGAGAGGTTGGCTGCGAATTCAATACTAACAGTGATCTTGTGTTTCATGTGTTTATAGACAGTGTTTTTATCTAGTGTATGATAGACAGCAGTACTTTTCACTAAGATAGTTTTTATTAGAGATGTTTTGCATATGAAGGACCTGGCGTATAATTGCTCCAAGGATGAGTGTGTGAACATCTCCCAAAACTATCATTCAGGGAAACTGAATTTTGGACTTGTAATTGTCAAGTCATTTAGACTCAAGGTTGGGATTTATTTAGTCGAGTCGCGATGCATGGATAGGTGCGTAGTCAAAGAAACATCTGGATGCTCAGGGAAACAACATTTAGATATTCCCCTTGGATATTCACGAATGACGTATTTTCTAAGATTTTCCTTTTTAACTCTTCTGGAATTTGATTGACCGATTCTTACCTTGAATTATTGTATCCTATAAATTTTAAGAAAGGAAAAAGCGTTACGTGACTTGGGTGGTTATAATGCATATTTGTTGGGTATCCTTGATTGATGAACAATTCAGCTTATGGAGAAATTCTTTCAGACTCATCCAGAACTTGAATTGAGAGAATTCTTCTTGAAATATTAGATTCTTTTAACTTTAATCCGAACCCTGTATTTTCCTAGAGTTGTGCAGCTTAATGCGCATGTTAGTATGGGAA
This sequence comes from Picea sitchensis, assembly GCA_010110895.2. Classification (NCBI taxonomy): domain Eukaryota; kingdom Viridiplantae; phylum Streptophyta; class Pinopsida; order Pinales; family Pinaceae; genus Picea; species Picea sitchensis. The sequence continues at coordinate 24,614 of SNQJ01S0113373.1, forward strand.
AACAACCCTGACCAATCGTTGTAAGAATGACATAAAAATGACGGAGTTGACAGTTGGGTATGAATTTACTTGTCCCACTCCTGCCCTGATCTCTGTGAATCCACCTTTTGTCCTTTCGAAGGGTTCACTTTAACTTTAAAAATGACGGTGTTAAAAGTTTTCAAGGGAGTTGGCCTGAATGCTAATGCAAAGCATAACATCTTTGAAACTGTAATTTCACGCTTTACACCAAATCGTTGGAGTCTAAGCAAGTAATTTGGCCACTACTGCTAATGTAATTTGTCGAGATATTGAAATGATCAATTTAAAGTTTAGAAAAATACTTATAGATCTAGAGTTCTATAAAGGTAAGATAGCACTCACTTCTTTTATTGCATTGTTGAGTTATTGAAAATTTATTAGCTTTAATCAAGGTTGGTCTAGTTGGTAAATTGAAGGACTAGTCCTAGGCGTCTATGGAGTGTATCGTTTAGTAAATGTCCTTAGAGTGAAACAGTGTGAGTGTGTCCTTAGATGTTATTGAGTGTCATCTCGACAGTGTTATTTGAAGAAATATGGTGGGAGGATTACACAGACGTTAATTGCATTCTGATGTTGATGTTGGATTGTTGTAGAGCCTTCGACCGCGCCTTGAATTTGAGGATTAAGAGAGATCAGTCGCATGAATATATTACCTGTGCCTTGGAATTGTTGTGATTATTAGTTATATTTTTGCGCGCACTGAATGTTGATGAGGCATGAAAAAAATTTAGGTGTTTAATTTCAACGTGCGCCCTTAACGCGCCTTTTAGATTTTTATTTTCTTACGCGCAATGAAGATTAAGGTAATGATTGATCATCGGGATATTTATTCTTGCGTGAAATGAAAGGTCAGTAGTGAATGGTTGATGCTTATTTACATCTTGCGAAAAGAAAAAAAATTACTTGTTGTATGTCGTTGGTTGGCGTAACAGCGGGGTCATTACAGAAGTAGTCCTCTTGAGTTTTGATCATTACTTGTCATTTATTCATCTTTCTTCTTGAATGTATTGAGGAGAGCAGTTGCCTAAGATTTTGAGTTAACTCGGTTTTCTTCTTGAGAATAACCTACTCCATTTTTGTTACTTGAAACCCTTTGTGTGGTAATAATCTTATCTAAGATTTTAGAGCTATTTTCATATCTTGTTTGAATAAGTTTTGCATCAAGTTCTTTTCTTAGGTGAACCAATTCTACCTCCATTCTTTCACAAGTTATTTGTTTCTCTTTAAGAGACTTTTCCAGGCTTTCTTCCATCCTATTTTCTTCTAGGATTTGGTTTTTCAGGTTGCTCATGAGTTTCTCCATCTCTTTTTCTTTCTGTTCATGTTTTTCCAATTGTTCAACTACAAAAATTTTCAGTTTTCTATATATGTTTTTGTATCTTCTTAATTCATCCAAGGCAATGAGAAGTTCTTCTTCCATATTAACCTCTGCTTCATCTTCTGACTCTTCCTCATTCTCAATTTATTCTATCTCATTAGGCTCTTCAATACCTACAAAAAGGACTTCATCATCATCAATGTCACTAGACTCTAATGAACTGTTGTTTTCTTCTTTTGAGTAAAAAATATTTTTCCCTTTGTAAAAAAAATTCTTGTAGTTGGGTTTTCCCTTCTTCTTGTATTGTTTATTTGAGTCTTCTTCAAATTCAGGGTCCTCCTTGGGATAGGGACACTTGGTTGCAAAGTGTTCAACCATGCCACAATTAAAACATTTGAAAGGAAGATTTCTTTTGTACCTCCTTGATCCTTTCTGAAGTTTTTTAATAAAATTGGCTTCTTCTACATCAGATTCTTCATGATGGTTGGTTTGAGCTTTTTGCTTCTGATTTTTTTTTTATTGAGCACCTTGAAAGATGCCTCTCCTTTTGGGAGGCTCTCATGACCTAATATTAACTCATAGGTTGTGAGGATTCCATACAATTCATCCATGGTGAGTTGATCTATATTTTCTTGATCTTCAAGAGTGGACACTTTAGGATTATACAGCATAGGTAGTGTTCTTAGTATATTTTCAACTAACTCATTGTCTGACACTTCTACTCCCAAACCTATGATTGCATTAACAATATTATCAACTCTTTCGAAGTACTCTAAGATATTTTCTTCATCCTTCATTTTTAGACCTTCATATTGTACTTTGAGAGTCTAAAGTTTGGTCCTCTTTACCTTGGAATCTCCTGCATATATAGTTTCCAAATTACCCCAGAGATTTTTTGTATTTTTATAGTTTAATACTTTAGCAAGGATCTTCTTAACCAGTCCGTCTTGTAGTGGTTTAAAGCCTTTGCATGTTCCCAAAATTTATTCTTATCTTCTACTTTTGTGGGAGTGACTTTTGGAACATCATATCCTTTTTCAACTAATGTCCATACTTCCAGTCCAATGGAAGTTAGAGATCTTTTCATTCTAACACTCTAGAAAACATAGTCTTCACCATCAAATAGGGGGAATTTAAAGGCATATTCAACTGTTGATCCATTCCAATGTATATTTCTCTTCAAGTGATTTAAACCTTTAGTGAAGAGACCTGCTCTGATACCAATTGAAGGACTAGATCATGTCAATGAGAGGGGGTGGGTGAATCAGTGATAGAATAATTTATCAAATTTTCTTTTGTTAATGCCATAAAATTTAATGCGGTATTTTATCATGGAACCTAATTGGGAATACCAGAAACACTTTTCTATTAACTGCAAAATTATGTTTTACAAGATACATAGAAGGAAGATGTTTTTCCTCTTAGATCAGCACCCACTGATTAGGATGCACCCACACCCCTGTTCACCAGCTCCAACTGGTAGGAGGGTTCAGTCCCATGTTTAGATAGATACAACTAACAAGGAAGCACCTACTCCCCTACAGGCCCTTGACCTTCCAACCACCCTTAATTTCTGAGTCTGGAAAAACTTTTGTATCAAGTCTTGACTACTCCTCTCTCTACTTTTGTCTACTAATATTCAATGTATATTTTTCAGTCCTATAAAGGTCTTCTATATAAAACACTGGACATCATAATTGTTTCTTTGTATCATTCTGTATTTTGAAATTCAATGTCTCTGCAACTGTCCCTCATCTCATTCACATCTCAGTTATATTTATAAGTATTTAAAATATTCAACACAACTCTTCACAACCATCATACCTCTTCATCTAAATTACCATTAATTAATTATAACACAGTTATTAGTCAATCTTTAATCAACATAACACAGTTATTATTCTTCATCCATTTAGTTCCATTGTTTAATGCATAATTGATTTAACTTACATTCAATCTAACTGTTTTTTTTTTTTTCATGCAGCTTACTGTTCTTTGTGTTACTACAAGGTTTTATTCATTTTGGAGAACATATGACATCATGTACACCATTTAGCAGGTATGATGGGGTTTATATAGCCTTTGTTATCTTCTTCGAGTCATCCATGTTCATAATGATCTCTGTCATTTTTCCAAATCGTGACTATGAAATATGTGGTGTTGTTCAGGGTTCTAACTTGTTTTTGGCAAACCTCCACAAATGGCAGTATGCCAAAACTATGATAAGAAGAGCGGTCTCAGCATCCGAACATTTATACACTTGGTAGAAAACATTGGTGACCCTCCATACTTGGCATTATGCCAAATACTCTGACAAAATAGGAAGTTTCACTCGTTGGTTTTTCCAACCAAATTAACAAACGGACATTAAGCCCATGGTCACCCATATGACTGACATCCTATATAGATATATATAAAATAAAAAAATACAATGGTTATTGTCGATTTGACCAAAAGGTAGGGGG
>SNQJ01S0113374.1:0-28416 GCA_010110895.2 Picea sitchensis
TGCCCTACTCCAAGGGTTTGATATAATAAAGTTGTGTTTTTCTGTATTGTTCTTCTATATCTGTTGTGGTGCTTTTGTATTCAGTATTGGGTTCTTAACAATCTCTTTGTGCAATCAGTCTTTTCCCCTTGAAGGAGAGGCCCTCTCAAGTCATTAAAAGAAGGTCCCCTGTATCCTGAACCAACAATAGCAACAACTTCAAACATGGAGTGGTAGAACTGCTTGTTCTTGGCAATGTTGAATGGTATGTCACTCCATAGAAAACATCTAGAAACAATCCAGTCGGCTTCCTCCTTTTTTTTCACCATTGACCGAATAGAAGGTTTCCCCCTAGGCATTGACCTCGACACAAAGAAAGGTGAAGATGCTGAGGGGCCAGGCATTGTGGAATGTGAGCCCGAGGATTGGCTTTCCCCCATTCCTGAGGCGTTGCCATATCTATTTGCAAGCTCAAGCCTTGTTTCTTCCCTTTGATCTCTCTTCTTATTCATTTATAAAATGGATTGATTAGCAATGTGGACAAGCTCTGGGGTAGATGCTTTGCAAATCTCCACATCTGAGATTTTGGCAAGATGGTATTTCAAGTGATTGATGCCACCAAACATTTCCGTAGCACATAACTTACAACTAAACCTCATTCTGTTATGGCCATCATAAGGTAAACCATACTCCCACATTAGGTCCAATGGTTTTGGCATTTTGAAATGTGTGGATCACTGATTACATTTGTAAACCTATGGGACAAAAAACATGGGGGAAATTTAGAATCTAAATCCACAAATAAAATTCAAAAATGCTACAATTAAACTACCATACCTACATAAATGTTAAATCCTCCATTAAAAAGGGGCAAAACAAGTTATATCTAATGGACATGCAAACCCTATACTAAATCTTGAAAAACAAAGAAAATGAGGGCATAATTTTGTTTACATATACCTGGTTCAATGGATATGGTAGATTGGAGTAGATCCCCACTCCAAAAATGCTTACTTGAGCACACCGAAAACTATGGATTTTTCCTTGTTTGCTTGATGGAAAATGGTTACTGTTGCCACTTTATACACACCTGGGAGACGTGGAAGAAATCTTCAATCCACTCGGTGTGTCCTTGGGGGCAAGTGAGAGTTAAGGTGCTGTCACCTAATCCTCAACTCCTCCGTCTAGGCCAACTCCTAGCGAAGCCAAGGGGGGTAGTCCCCTAACAAATATACTAAGGAAGTTAAAGTGCAAAAATGAAATCTAGGAGTTTATTATTCTTTCAAACCATCAACCATAAGCTGAATAAAACATGAAATAAACATTCACCACGATATATATAATTAAATGACATACACTTGCATCAAAAGGATCTTGAGAAGCTGGTGTTAGGTGCAAGTTTCATTTAAATTAAACACATAACCAATCTTGAAATGAAGCATGTGTCTTTTCTTTGAGAGTGTGAACAATGAGATTGATTGTAATGAGAATCATGGGCAATGTAGTTCGAGTGTTTTATTAGGATAAATTAATGTTAGGTTAATGAAATGGTTTTGGGTATCCTTGGAGGTTAACTCTTTGCTTGGAAACTTGCGGAGAGATTTGCCGAAACCCAGTGGTCTCCTGATGAAACTCACTTTCAAAGTCTTTGGATGTCCAAAGCAGTCTGGAAGCCGGGTCGGAAGGCCATATGCTACTTCGGGTCACTTCAAAGTTTTTCCCTTTATTAAAGTTAACAACTTTGAAGTTGTCCTAATTAAAACTATCAACCAATGACCGACCCACAGTCTATAGACTACTTCCAGCCGGTCGAGATGAGCTCATATTTGGAAGAGTCGAGGCTTACATACTTGAGAAATTTGAGAATTTGTTTATTTTATGACAGAAAAAATAAAAGTGAGACTAATTACTAAATCCACAGGCAGGGCCCCTTCGAGGTCTTTGAGGGGATGGTTTATTTGCTAACAAGAAAGTAAATGTGAGACTAATTACTAGATCCATTGACCGGGAGATTTTAGTCGTGAGGATGGTTTATTTACTTAAGTGAAATTAGCAGTGGAAACTAATCTAGCAATTAGTGTTCTACTTGCAAAATGGAAAAATTAATCAGCTAAAATTTGCAAAAAATGACATAACCACCGAACACACCGCTCCCCGAGGGGAATGAAGAGGGAAAACTTGTAGCCTCACTTATTTTATTATTATCTTTGCACAATGCTTATGGAAGTGACTTGTGATCATTCATTAGAGGTACCACAAGTCTTTACAATGTTTACAAAAGTTTATTGAGTAAAATGGTGCTCCCAGGGGTCCCACATGCTCCTAATCCGCCAAAAGCAGATGAGAGTTTCCTTCTATCACGTTACCGTCAGCCTGCAAAAACAACAAGCGAGGATGATAAAAGATGCCCAAAAGCACTTTGGAAGTGTTTTTGGTTACTAGTAGAAATAAAAAATATTTCTAAAAAAAAAAAATTCAAAGTTAAATTCTACAAATTTTGGCAAAAAGAGACTAAGGAACTCAAGCTAGAAGCTAGTTCCTTAGGGTCTTTAACAATTATAAAAAAGAAATATCAGAGCACTTAGATTGCCAAAAATATGAATTTAAAAGACCTTTGAAATGAAACAATTTCAACCCTTTAAAATGAAAATTGAAACTAGCTAAAATTGCTTCTAACACTTTGCCGAATCTATCATTTTTGAGATATAGAACTTAAGCACTTAATAGATCTAAGCAAGTGATTATGCAAAGCAAGTTATAAACTTCAATAACAGATTTCTTCTTTGCATGAAAGTAACCAAGTAACCAAAGAAAGTTTGAGAAGGAGAAAGAGAAAACTTGAAGTTCTTGGATCCCTTGAGCAATGGAGTCTCTTTGATGGCTAGGCAAGGATGAAGGCTGTCCAACTTCTTGAAAGATGAAAGATGCAAGCAAGCTCCTTCACTTCTTCTAGATGAGATGATCTTGTCTAATTCACAAAACCCTTTGCAATGAAACTTGTTAGAGTAGAGTGTTACCTACACAAAAGACTCAAGATGGCATATTGGTTTTAACATAAACTTCACATGCATATCAAATCTTAAATCTAAATAATCCCAAATTGAAGTATAAGCTATAATCAACTATATCCAATTTGAATAACAATATTCCTATGAATTGGACAATACTAACAAGCTATAAAGCAATGCATGAAACAAAATCACCTCATGTGAACCACATTCACCAATACAGGAGCCACAACACCATAGATCTTGACATCCAAAGTCTTTATTTCATTAGCATAAGAAAATATTACAATGATAGTATGCAACAAGCTATTCTCTCAAAGCTCAAGCTAACCTCAAATGGAAGGCTCTCATGCTTATCACACTTTGGGTGGAGTTCCCAAGGGAGGAGGCATGGCATCTCCAAGGAGAACACCAAGTGGTAGGAGTGGGGCTGCCAAGTGTGGGAGGAGAGTGGGCTGCCACCTCTCCACACATCATTACATATGTCAAACCATAAGTCAAAGGGAGGAGGGTGTGCCACCTCTCAAGAATGTGGGCTGCCACCTCTGAGGTGTGCCACCTCTCAAGAGGGGTGCACCTCCTAAAGAACATGTGCTCTCAATCAAATGCCAAATCATCAATCAACACCCAATCAAGTTGATCTTGTCTCCTTTGACAACTTTAGCTTGACTTTTTGCTTTAATTTGTCTTCAATCTTGTCCCTACATATCTTTTTATTTTTCCCTTGGCTGATTTTATTGAATTAAAATGACCTTTTTGGGTTTTGAGAGTAAAATATATTTTAGTGATGAAAATCACTAATTTACTCAAGTAAGTGGGTGCTTAGGTAACATGGGTGCTCACGGGTCCAAATGAGCATCCCCATGGCTATTTGGTGCCCAAATACCATTTTTTTTAAAGTATCTTTATTTTTATTTAAAATTGCGAATTCTAGCAATTTTTTTAATTAAGCTGAAAAAATTAAAAAATCCTAGGGGGGACTTAGTACATTTCATAAGACTCTTGGAGGATGTTAGCATGGTAATATACATGAGACACTAGGCTTAGATGCATGCTCAAGCCTAACCATGAGCATATACTCCAGCTTCGGGAAGTTGAGTGAAATAGCAAACTCATAAATTATAAATCGCTTTGGCTTGACTGAATAAATAATTAAGAAGTGAAAAAACACTCCAGTATAACTCACGCTTAGGACTTAAGGTGTCTCAAACCTTTTACAAGTTCATCATGCAAAACACCTCTTATTACAATTTTTTTATGGAAAATGTAGAGTAGCAGGGTGGTCTTTATGACTAGGATGGACTCTGAATACAATTTTGAACAAGTGATGTTTCAAACTGGCTGACTCATTTGGAAGTCCATCTAAGTGCAACTTTGATGGATAACGACTGGCTCCATAGGAGGCGATGTGCTTGATCTTTATGGATTAAAAAGGCGTCTGAGAATCCAATCATATGACACATCCAACGAATTTTTTTTGTCAATAACATGTCCATATATGAAATCAATATTGACATGAGCTGCGGAAATAATGTACGTATATATATACAAATATTTTACAAAAATAAACCATGTACAATAAAAATTTTAAACTATGTACAATATTCTACAAAAATAAACTATGCAGGGAAGCTAGATAAGATTCAAAGTCTGAGAGGATAGGGTTTAGAGAATATGATACAACAGAATGTCCCATGGACATGGATGACTTCGTTGAAGAAGAGCTTGAAGTTGACCATTTAAGGTAGTGGCAACTTCTCACCAGAGTAATCTACTTTCAGGGACAAAAGAGTTTCTTTCGACTACAATTGGATAATATAAGACCCACCTTATGTTGTCCAGACTTCTTGGCTTCTCTCTTCATTTGTCCTATAGGAGGATTGTATCACCTGCTTGGAAATCCTTTGTCTTGAAGATTTATCAGGTTCTTTTATCTTTCTTGATTTTTATGCTTTGATCAAGGGCTTTCATACATTTCTATCCAACTCAATTATTTGATCAATCTCGTTCTGATGAAAATCTTCATCCAAACAATACCGGACTTAAAGCGTCCCTGCTTTGGAGTTTAAGGTGTACTGGTAGAGTAACATCGAGGCTGTAAACTAACTCAAAGGGACTCTTTCTGTTGAACTCTTTTTGTGATCTTGTCGGCCCAAATTGCAAACTTGATCTTATTATCCCACGATCTTTTGTTATCCCCAGGTTTTTCTTGAGAATTGTCCTTAAGTTCTTGTTACTAGATTCAACAAGACCACCATTGCCTTAGGGATAATGAATTTGATGAAGTGAGATAATATAATGCCATATTTGAAGCAATTAGAGATAGTTAACATTTGAAAGGCTTTTGCATTATCTGTGGTTATTTTCGTTGGCACCCCAAATCTAGTGATAATTTTGTCTTCTAGAAAGTCCATGACCACTTTATGATTCTTAGAGCTTGGTGGGTATAGCTTCCCCTTGGTGAAATAATCCGATTCTTTGTGATTATCCAGAAGCTAGCAGCCATTACTTGAATTATCTTTGAGCCCGTCTGATAAAATCAAGCCCCAACTGGCGAAAGGCTTCCACCTCTTGGTAAAGGTAAAGCGCTTCAGCTTAGCACCATTAAACCAACCTTCGACAACCCACGACCATTTTGTGCACATGCGAAAATATAGTAGGCATTAATAGCTTTTGCTTTCTGAGGATTTTGTTCTTGTGGTTTTGGCTGCAAAATGCCACCACAAAATCCTGAATGAAAATCAACCAAGAGTCTCTTGGACTCCAGCTCATCAACATCTAGTATTACCCCATCGGGGTTCCTCCCCAATCCATCCTGAATAATCCAATACTTAGTTGCCTTTAATCTCAATGCTCTTCTTTTATGACCAATTAAATGACTAGGGCATGAGAGATTAGAAAAGGAAGAAAAATGATATCAACATACCATTAGTGTTGTTCTAACCTTTGTAGTTCTAGAGATAAAGATGGCCTATGTTCACTGTTTTGACAGACTAGGTCCAAAGCTTGTTCATTACCAATGGTTAGCATTTGAGCTAATCCTTGACCTTTGATTAACTTGTGGGTTTGATCTCTAAGTCATATACTCTTGTATTTTGGAAACCACTTTCCCCGACCCCCAAACAATCTTGTTGTCCAGGATATCCTTTCCATGACCCGGTGAGGTACCCACAACTTTGGAGATGGCCTATGTACACTTTCGGAGAAATGTTTAAAGGGGATTTGACTAAGGCATCTGCTTGCTTTTCCATAGTTGTGTAGTTAAGTTCTGAATTTTGAAATGCTACTCATGAAAGCAATGGGTTGCTCTTGACCATCATCATTCTTTTAGAGAAAAACCCCTGCTATAGTATCCTAAGAAGCAAAGGAGATTTGAAAAGTCTTTAGCATAGTTAGGACTTATTAGTACAGGAGATTTACCAACTGCATCCTTAATACTCTTGAAAGCTCTTCTTCCTTCTTGTGTCCACTCAAACTTGACATCTTTCTTTAGTAGTCTTTTGGATAGGTTTCAAAGTTTCGGCCAAATTTAGGATGAACCTTCTTACAAAGTTAATTTGGCCGAAACTTTAAAGTTAATTTGACCAAGGAATGATTGCAAGGTTTTCTTGGTTTGTGGTAAAGGGACTTTTTGTATGGCTTGTACCCTTTCTGTGTCCATTTTTACCCCATCTTTGTTATGATGAGCCCAACAATTTCCTTCATCAACTCAAGATTGATTTGGCTGGATTTAAAGAAATTATGTTACTGACATCTTTCAAACACTTATAGAGATGACTTATATGATCATCTCTTTCCTTTGAGAACGTCAAATCACCTTGGTATATTTCAATGATCTTGCCCATCAATTCATGAAGGCAAAATCCATGGCTCTTTGAAAGGTATTTTGCATTTAACAATCCAAAAGACATTCTAAGGTACTCAAAGGTAACCCATGGTGTGGTGAAAGTTGTCTTATTGATTCTCTTTCCTCACCAATACTTGGTTGTATCTAGAGAAACCATCTAACATGGACATTATTTTTGACCCAATAACTCTTTGCAAAGAGTTTCCATATGAGTGAGGTGAGTTATCCTTAATGCATGCAGATTTAGATTTCTAAAATCATATACATAGTCTATTCCCCCATTTTCTTTCTAACTACCACCAGTTAGAACACCATGCAGGAAGTGTCTTGTTGGTGCAATGATGCCAACATCCAACATTTCTTTAGTTCTGCCTGAATCAAAGGTGCCAACTTAGGATTTGATAGCCTAAGTTTCTGTCGGAAAGGGTTTGTGTCTTCTTTGAGTGTGGGATTGTGTGTTGAAATACATCATCTTTATAAGCTTTGAGTTCATCATATGTGTGAATACATCCTATACTCATTTATCGGTCTGGTAATTGTTTTCTTTCTTTTTTGAAGTACCCTTTCCGATTTTTTATGAGTCTTGGGACTTCTTCGTCCCAATGTTTATTTCTATATAAAATTTGCCAGGTTTTATTGCTTTGTTTTTCTTCTTGTGCATGTCATGCTCGTCAACGATCTTTTCTAAAGCAATTATTCCTCTAATTTGGATTTCTTCTTGAGAGTCATCCTTCGAGTTATCTTTTCCTTGTTCTTTATAAATGACATTGAAGTTTGAGAATTCTTGGACATTATTAAAAAATCTTAGGATTTGTTTGTCATCTCGAATACTTGCCAATTATCAACATTATCACAGTGCTTGAAGGTCTAAAAGATTATTTCTAGTTTTCCCTTCTCCTTTGATTAAATCTTATAAAGGTTGGAGGGTTGGTACAGCTGTAACTGTCTGCTAGGCTGTTTTGTTCCCTAGGTAGGGAAATGATATCCATGGCATCAAACATTTTCTATGGTATCCCAAATTGCATTTATTTATCTTTTCAATCTTTCACTTTTGCATGCAAATTTATTTTAACACGGAGGATGACCAAGTCGAGTCACCCTTGACATTATTTTTATCCCCATGTCTTTTACAATTTCTAGGCCAAGTAGAAGATGCTTCATATTCAACACATTATTTGTTGCATCAAGTTCTAATCTAAATGCAAAGTTGTGAGACTTTCTAGTTTCACCAACGGGAAACTAGAACAATTCCAACCCCTTTTCCCGACTTTGAATGTGCACCATCAAAGTTCATCTTCAAAGCCTTATTACTTCTTCTTTTTTCATCTTCAATTTTTCTTCAGCTGGTGCTAGGAAGTTTGAAGAAAAATAGAAAAATTTCCATGTCGGATGTTTGTTATATGAACTCATTAGGCATTCCATAGGATCTTCTATATGGTACTTTCTTTCCTTTTCTCTAAGCAACCTGAAATTTTCGGTTGAAGGAGGATATGGGATAGTTGACCAAAAGGACAAATCCATGTTTAGGCAACCACCATGTGAGCTCCCCATTTTCTAGAAAGGCGATATACCCCAGGCAGTTGGTACATCAATCACAAACACATCCATCTTAAAAAATGAATTATGGGTGGAAAGATAGCTTAACTGGCATATCTATGATAATCTCATGGGTTTCAATTCCACGGAATCCATGGCTTTATATGTTTTTGATAAGGATCTTGAAAGCAAAGCCCCAACCTTTGCATGATTCTTAGTAATGATGTTGGATGAAGCTCTTGAATCATACATGCAATTGTGCAACCATTGATCATTTATTTATAGAGACACAAAGAAAGGAGGATTCTCTTCCTTGGTTCTATCTCACCTAGTCAAAACCAACTTCGGTGAGTCTCACATTGCTTTTCATTTTCCTTTTCACGACTTTTATCAATCTCTTGACTTTTTCAACCTTTTTTACTATCGGGAATATTTATTGCTTTGAGTAACTTTCCTTTTGTGAAGGAATCTTAGAAGAATTCCCCGATCTGAGACAAATTTTAGCATTTGAAATCCAACTACCTAAATCAATGGATAGATCGGTAGTTGGAATAGGATTAGTTACCCTGGGAAAGTTCAGCGAGACTTGCTTGCATCTTCTCCCTTTTCTCTTGTAGACTATTCCTTTATGTCTGGCCATTTCTAGGATTTGTTCACTTGTGGGTTTGTGCCAACAAACAACATTATCATACTCTTCAACCACTTTCTTTGATTGCTCACACCTTTCTTTCATTTGAAGCCAATGATCCATTGACAAAGGGTGAGTTTCTCCAAATTGTTTATGTGATCAAAAGTTCTTGATTGCCCCACAAAGTTGTTTGTTGGAGGTAGACTTTGTTCATTTATTTGGCAAAATTTGGACAAGTAGACTCTTCATGAAGTTCTTGACATGCTCTATAGAGAGAATTGTATATCCTCATTATCCACATTATTTGATTCCAATTGCTTAGGTGGCCTTTGTTCTTGTTGAGGGGTTTTCTTTGCCATCTTTCATTACTAGGACTCGGTTGGAATGTTATTCCGGTTTTGGGTCCTCTCCATGGCTATCAACCTATTCTGCCAAGCACTAAGTTGGGTAGCATGAGTGGCTTCCATTCTTTTTACACCATCTCTGTTATGGCCTTTAGAGGGTCATGGGATGGATCTTTATTATCTGAGGTTTCTGCTTTTTCTTTAGACTCTGAATGTTTTGAAGAACTACCTCTTGTGAATCTGGAAGGTTTGACTCACGAAGCTTGCATATTTTTGTCAAATCTTGATAAGCGGTTTCTTGACTCTTTTGAAATTCCGATTGGGTTTCCTTATCTCTTAGTTGATACCTCATTTCTACCACCAAATACCTCAATGTAGTAGATCAACATAGCACTCTCGAGAGAGTTTGATGTCTTGATGCATGCTTGAAACTAATTCATTGAATCTTTTGTTGAACTCATCCATGGTTTCATTTCATTCTTCTTCATTGTGTTGAGTGCCGTAAGATGGCCGGTGATCTCTTTTCTCCTCCCACTTTTCAATAAAGGCATCAATGAGCTCTTTCAGGTTTTTGAAAGTGTTATCCGGTTTGTCTTCATACTAGTCTGAAGCATCATCTTCTAGGAAAGGACAAATAACTTCATTTTACATCTTCATAAATGTGTGCAGCACACCATTTATTATACATCTCATAAAGATTTGACATGCATTTTAGTTGAAATGGCATTATTGCCTTGAAACTAGGAAGTTTTTCAATGACTTTTTCAGGAATAACATGTGGATATTATTAATTGCACTAAAATCCACAAAGAAGGATCATATATGGCCATTTTTGAAAAATTACTACTAGTAAAAAGCAAGTGGATATTAGAAATGGATTCAGTTCCTAAATGACTAAGTACTCTGAAAAGAGGCTGTAACCTCCTTAGATAAAACCTTTTGAGTTGGGAATGAAGTTAAGGAATGCCTTAAATTCCTCATGTAGAATACTAGTTAAGTAGGTAAATTGGGTGGCGGATAGTTTAGTCTATTTTTGATATAAACTACAAGCATAATAAAAAACTAAGGCAAAACAAGAAAAACAGTCATGTTAGAATGAAAAATTTATCCCGACAGCATAGCCAAAATGTTGCCGCCTTATACACGGGAGGCGTGGAAGAAATCTTCAATCCCTCGGTGTGTTCTTGAGACAGAAGTGAGGATTAAGGTCTTTGTCACCTAATCCTCAACTCCTTAGGTCCTGAGCCCAGCTCCTAGCGAGGCCAAGGGGTAGTCCTAACAAATATACTAAGGCTTTTAAGTTAAGTACAAGAAATGAAATCTAGGAGTTTATTATTCTTTCAAACCATCAACCATAAAGTGAATAAAACATGAAATAAACATTCACCGCAATATATAATCAAATGAGCCACACTTGCATCAAAAGGATACTGAGAAGCAATTGTTAGGTGCAAGTTTCATTTAAATTAAACACATAACCAATCTTGAAATGAAGCAAGTGTCTTTGCTGAGTGTGAAAAATGAGACGAGTGCCTTAAGGGAAGTGAATCGTGGGCAATGTAGTTGAGTGTTTTTTGGATAAATTAATGTTCAATTAATGAAATGGTTTGGGCCTCATGGAGGAGTTAACTCTTTGCTTGAAACTTCTTGGAGAGCTTTACGAAACTCAATGGTCTCACAGTAAAAACTCCTCAAAGCGTAGATGTCCAGCTTGAAGATTGGGAAGAGGCGAGGTTCGAGAGGAGGTACCTGCTTCGAGGTCACTTCAAAGCATTTTCCCGCACATTAAGTTAACAACTTTGGGGTTGTCTAATTAAAACTATCAACCATGACCAACCCAGCGTGTATGAACTTGCTCCATTGTGGTCGAGGGCAGAGCTACATAGCTGGAAGGGTAGGAACACCATAGCGAGAGTGGAATTTGTTTTATTTTATGACGGAAAATAAAAGTGAGACTAATTACTAAATCCCCACTGACCAGGCCCCTTTGAGGGTCCCTTTGAGGGATGGTTTATTTGCCAACAAGAAGTAAATGTGAGACTAATTATAGATCCACACTGACCGGGCCTCTTTCGAGGTGTTGAGGGGATGGTTTATTTGCCAAATTGAAATTGCGGAAGTGAAACTAATCTAGCAATTAGTGTTCTACCTGCAAAATGGAAAAAATTAATCTAAAGCTAAAAATTTGCAAAACATGACCTGTACCAGAACATGGCTCCCAGGGAATGAAGGCTTGTAGCCTCACTTATTTTTAGTAGTATCTTTGCACAATGCTTATGGAAGTGACTTGTGACCATTCATTAGGGGTCTCACAAGCCATTCCAATAAGCACAAGAGTTATGGAAGCAAAATGGTGCTTCTAGGGGGTCGGATGCTCCTAATTTGCTTAAAGCGAGTTT
Source organism: Picea sitchensis (assembly GCA_010110895.2). NCBI lineage: Eukaryota > Viridiplantae > Streptophyta > Pinopsida > Pinales > Pinaceae > Picea > Picea sitchensis. The sequence continues at coordinate 11,742 of SNQJ01S0113374.1, forward strand.
CCTTCTATCTGTTTGTCAACCTTCATAAAACAGAGAACAAAGGATGATAAAAGATGCTTAAAAACACTTTGGAAGTGTCTTAGGTTATAGGTAAATCAAAAAAATTCAAAGTTAAATTCTACAAAATTTAGTAAAAAAGGAACTAAGGAACTCAAGCTAGAAAGCTAGTTTCCTTAGGGTCTTTATGGCTGTTATAAAACAGAAATGTCAGAGCACTTAGATTGCCAAATATGAACTTTAAAAGACCTTTGAAACCAAACAATTTCAGCCCTTCAAAATGGAAGTTGAAACTAGCTAAAATTGCTTCTAACACTTTGTCGAATCTATCATTTTTGAGATATAGAACTTAAGCACTTAATAGATCTAAGCAAGTGATTATGCAAAGCAAGTTATAAACTTCAATAGCAGATTTCTTCTTTGCATGAAAGTAACCCAGTAACCAAAGAAAATTTTAAGAAAGTTTGAGAAAGGAGAAAGAGAACTTGAAGTGCTTGGATCCCTTAAGCAATGGAGTCTCTTTGATGGCTAGGCAAGGGATGAGAAGGCTGTCCAACTTCTTGAAGAATGAAAGATGCAAACAAGCTCCTTCACTTCTTCTAGATGAGATGATCTTGTCTAATTCACAAAACCCTTGCAATGAACTTGTTAAGTAGAGGTGTTATCTACACAAAGACTTAAGATGACATATTAGTTTTAACATAAACTTCACATGCATATCAAATGTTAAATGTAAATGCTTAATGAATTAGTATAAGCTATAATCCAACTCTATCCAATTTGAATAACAATATTCCTATGAATTGGACAATGCTAACAAGCTATAAAGCAATGCATGAAACAAAATCACCTCATGTGAACCACATTCACCAATACAAGAGCTACAACACCATAGATCTTGACCTCCAAAGTCTTTATTCCATTAGCATAAGAAAATAAATACACAATGATTATGCATGAAGCTATTCTCTTAAAAACTCCAAACTAGTAATGGGAGAGAGCTCTCATACTAATACACTTTTGGGTGGAGTTCCCAAGGAGGAGGCACCAAGTGGTAGGAGTGGGGCTGCCAAGTGTGGGAGAAGTGAGGCTGCCACCTCTCCACACATCATTACATATGTCAAACCATAAGTCAAAGGGAGGAAGGTGCACCACCTCTTGAGAGTGTGGGCTGCCTCAAGGGTATGCCACATCTCTCAAGAGGGGTGCACCTCCTAAAGAACATGTGCTCTCAATCAAATGCCAAATCATCAATCAACTCCCAATCAAGTTGATCTTGTCTCCTTTGACCTTTAGCTTGACTTTTGCTTTTAATTTGTCTTCAATCTTGTCCCCATATCTTTTTTTATTTTCCCTTGGCTGATTTTATTGAATTAAAAATAAGCTTTGGAGTTTTGAGAGTAAAATCAATTTTGAGTGATGAAAATCTCCAATTTTACTCAAGTAAGTGGTGCTTAGGTAATATAGGTGTTATGGGTCCAAAAATGAGCATCCCCATGGCCTATTGGTGCCCAAATACCACTTTTAAAAAGTATCTTTATTTTTAATTAAAATTGCCAAATTTTGGCAATTTTAGTCTTGAAAAAAATTAAAAAATCTAGGGGGACTTAGTACATTTCCATAAGACTCTAGAGGATGTTTATGGTAATATACATAGGACACTAACCCCAGACCCATGCTCAAACCTAACCATGAGCATATACTCTCCAACTCTGGAGGACCCAATTAAACTCATAAATTATAAATGCTTTGAAAAGCGGCAAAATATAATTAGTAAGTGAAAAACACTCCAAAGTATAACTAACGCTTAGATTGGCTAAGACCTTTAGAGTTCTATCATGCAAACACCTTTTATTACAATTTTTATGGAAAATGTAGAGTAGCAGGGTGGTCTTTATGGCAGAATTTTGGACTTGACTCACGAATTTTGAACAAGTGTTCAAACTGGCTGACTGTTGAAGTCCATCTCGGTCCACAACTTTGATGAATGCGGTTACAGCACCATTAGAGCTCAAACCCCACAAGCAACATTTGGAAAACGACAAAATAAAACGCATAAAAACCCGGTTTTATAAGAAAAAGCATAATAATTCTTTAGTAGGTGATAATTTGGAATTCAGTGTGATATTATAGTGAGGATTTTTGCGATAATATCGGAAAATTCTGGGGAAATTTTCCACGAGAATTTCCCGATGTGTCGCTGATATTATCGGCACTCCTCGGTTGGCGATAATATGCATTGAGAAATCGGTTACTAACCAGCGTTAAGTGTAACGATGGTCCTTAAATCATGCAAAGTATCTTTGTACTTAAAATAAACCATGCAAACAATTCACCTCAAAGTATCTAGTTCCAAGCATCCTTTACCCATTAAGACTTCATGTGAGTTGGCAAGTTTGAATGGGAGGGCCTTCATCCAACCATGTTAGGTGTGCCAACCTAGAATGGGAAATAAAGGCGTGGGTAGGAGCTGGGTTCCTAGGGAAGCGATGAAAGAAAAAAAGAGCTTCAAGAGTAATTTTGATAGTGATATGAATTTGGGCTTACTTCATGGATGATGATGTCATTGAATTCATTTCTATAGGCATGCTGTGAAGGGAGCACTGGCGCTGCGATACCCTTTCCTCGGTATTTTTTTGCATTTTGAACCCCTTAATTGACTTTTGATACTCATTTCTTTATTTTGCAAGTCCTCTTTACATGTTTCAAACTTTATTCCTTCATTTTCTTACTTGGGCACTATGGTTGTTTATAATTATGCATCCATTAAGCATTAGGTCAAGGGTGATTACCATTAGAGATTGTAGAGCTCAAGCTTGCCTGTGGCATTTTTATGGTGTATACATCATTTATAGCATACACATATGGAACTGCATCAACCTTTGGGCGATCAACTCCTCATGTGAGGATGGACCATGACCCATTACCGAGTTTAGTGCACTATGAGAGGCTCTAGGATGGAAAGTGTTCAATATGGTGGGGAACAAAATGTTACACTTGGGAGGCCTCAATAGTACCCTTTCCCTAAGCGGTGACAACAAGACTAGGGCATAGAAGTTGACCACCAAAGTGAAATAAGGCGACAACCTTACAATTTCTAAACCCGATTGATCCATTATCCCATTTCAACCAAAGATCCTCATCTACAAGCCCAACAAATTAAGCACAACATAGCATGAAAAGTTTAACATAGCTCATGGTGAGCACTAGCTTACCATCTCCCATGCACTAGAGTTGTTTGGATGTGATGAGCTTTGGTTGATCTGTAGTTGTAAAGGTGAATGAGGGTGGTTTTTGTGTTTCCATCTGTGGACATGTTGATAATCATCATGGTTGTATCATTGTCTTCATTGTGGGCCATGAGACGCGATCTCCTTTAGTTACCCCCTAGGCATGAGAGTAACATACCTAATATTCAATAAATATACAATATGAATAAACCTATTTATAGAAATTAAACCCTAAAGGTCACAACCCATCGTTGTGAGCCATTTCTTCAAACACTAAGGGTTTTCCCATGATACTTCTGTGTTCTTGTGCATGGTTATTCTTCTTGTGATTTTAGTTGTGCAACACTTGTGTATGGTGTTGCTGCATTTGTTATGGTTCAAGTACATGCTAAATAAGAATAAACCTCATGCTTGAGCCTTAATCTTTAAAATTCAACATTATTGATATGGGATTAGAGGGCCTTCCTCAACCCAAAACTAGGCCCTAAAAATTGGACTCCGAAGTATGCATAAGTAGTGGTAATCTCAACCCCCTGAAAGAAGAAACAAAAGTTTGTGCAGATTCTTGAACCATTAGGGATCATGGCGTTGGTTGATCGTCAACAGTCAAAGATCATAAAATTTGGATAAGACATCCAATTGTGTCTGCAAGCACTCTAGGGTAGAGGCCAAAAGGATCATGTCATTTGCAAAGAGGAGGATGGGAGATCCAGACTTGATGTAGAATACAACCTTCCTAGGTTGTATATGTTCTTGTAGGAAAGACACCCATATAAATCTCAAACAAAGTAGGGGAGAGATGGAACCTTGCATCACACCAATAGTGCTTTGGATAAAATCAAATGACCCAAGTGTGTAGTATGGAGGTGCCCAAGATGAGGGTTCAATAATTGTTTAGATCAGTCTTAGATCTCAATTTTTGTATTGGGTGAATAGTATGGTGGGACCTGACCTGTAGAAATCCTGAGTAGACAACATGGTTAAATAAATTAGTAATGCAATCTATAAGAGGATATATCCAATGTCTAAAGATTTTTGCTTGGAATCCCTCCTTATTTTTTGCTCTGCTAGTGTTTATCTCTCACACTACCTATCAAATATATGTATATTATAATAAGTGACATGAAGATGGAGGGGAGGTGACGAGAACCTAAGGATGACTGAGAACATCATAAAGGGTGGTTGTATTGGTAAGTGGGGGAAAAGACTCAAGAGTATGTCAAAATCCTTTGGGGGAATAAAGATAAGATAAGAATAAAACTAGTTAATTTCTAATAAGTGACCATGATTAGGTCAAAGGAACTACTAGGTCCATTAGAAATAGTGCATAGTGGGAGTGTGAGTGCAACCCCTAATGAAAAACATATCTATCATTTGAGGTCAAAGACCTAGAGTCTACAATCTATCATCAAAGAAACAAAGGAAGATATGAAGTGATGAGTCCCGAAAGAGAGAGGATCCCTCTTAGGAACTCTAAAGAGTTGTCTCCATTGGAGGTGCCTAGAGTATGTGTTGAAGCCTTGGAGGAGACATCGCTTGTTGATGAGGAGCTGCTAGCCTTCGAATCTATACTGATAGTAGGTGGATCTCTCCTACCACCCGAGGTCAAAGTGAAGTGATGGAGGACTGTCTTGTTGAATTGGATGATCTGGAAGTATTAGAAGGTTTGGATACAATGTATTGCATGGAAGGTGTTGCTATATGTGGAGATCTAGAAGAATGGGATGGAGGGTGTCTGCTATGAATGGAAGAACCATCTCTAGCTTAGACCCAACATTGTCACAAAGGTCTCACAGGTGGAGGGCGAGGATACCCTCGAGATCTCACGGATGTGGAAACTGGGGTGATGAAAATGCTCTCTACCTTGCTTCTTGGTGCCTTCGTTTGTGAGCATTGGGAAGGAGGTTATCATCTTGTGGGTGGTTTTAGCATAGACTATTGAACCTCGAAAGCTTCCTTCATGTATAAAGCCAAGCACTGCTAGTTTAGATATTGAAAGAAGATGGAGAGGGAGTTATGAGACTTCTTGAACAAGAAATGGTGACCCAGCCACAGGATCTCATAGTATATGGGGCATTGAAAAATGAAATGCTCCTCTGTCTTAGGCTCATGTAGGTGGCAGAGTGGACAAGTCCTATCCACTTGTGGTATATGGTCCAAGAGGGGTCTTGAGGGCATGCAACCAATGTGGAAGAGTATAGATTGGTCTGATAATGAGGTCGTTTTACATCTCCATGAAATGCTCTGCATAGAATGCCATCTTGGGATTGAGCCTGCAAGGTGGATCTATCCTACTAATCGGAATGTATTATTTGTAAATGTCCTCTGTAATGATCTTGTTCAATTCTTGCTTGCTCGATAGGAGATGGCTAGGGGCGTTCAAGGAGTATCTAAATAGGGAGAATTTGTCCATCTAAATGCCCGTTGACTAAATGAAGAAGGGATGCATGCAATTCACGTCTCCTCTATGAAATGAAGATATGGTTCTTGTGGTGATGATGGCGACGATAGAGCTTCATAAGTAGGGGTAGGAGGTAAGATTGCAAAGAAGGGTACAACGAAGTTATTGGTGGTGTACATTGCATTCAGACATTGCATTCCTCGTCATATCAAATATTCATAGGATAAGATCTAGCCTTGGGAGATGTAGAGGGAGATTTGGTGATATGGAGATAGGAACTAAGTGTTATGTCCCCAATGGTCATAGAAAGCATATCATACTTTGAAGAAGTCGAGTTAAGGGATGGGAATAAGGAAAGGGGAGGAATGAGTTGATGGAGGTAGGATAAGTAGGCATCTATATTCCCATACTCAGGTGATGAGGGGAGGATTGACATAGAGGGAGAAGGATAGAAGAGCATGATTTACTAGCAGAATGGGGGAATATATGGGAGAGGGCTCTGGTTGGCACGAACATAGTTTATAACACTAGTGAACCCACTATGAGGGAAAATGTGAATCCATTGGATGTTGGGAAGCAAGGGAGGCCATTAAGGATCAACAACTCGTGAGACTTGCTGATGTGCAAGAAATGTCCGTTGTAAGCTGAAAATGGTCCAAACACATCATCTGATACATTGCATAGATCAACTAAAAGTTGAATCTATCCTAGCGATGGAGAAGTGTCCTTAGACTAGCATGGAGGTGGAATTTTTCAGGTGTAAATTGCAAAGTTGAAATCCTTGGAGGATGATGATCTCTCCACCATGGATAAGAACTAAGTGATATCCTCATATAGGTCAAGACAAATATATATCTTGGGGAAGGGGGACATGCCACTAATCCATACCCACATGAACCAAGTAAAGTTGTTTGAGGCCACCATGGCGACTCTACCTTGGAGAGAATGCCAAATATAATAGGGTACACTTCTTGATCCTTGAACTCTTGCCGAACATTGGGTCTCCTATCTACAAAATGAGAAGCAATGATAGCTTGGGTAGTTTGGTACCATCTAAAAGGAAGTTGAGTTGGTCTCTTTCAAAAAGAGAATATTCAAGGATCTGAGTCCATTGTGAAATGAGCTCAAGGACCAAGAGGCCACATTCCAGTTCCAACACCCAACAGAGATCCCTAAGACCTTGCTCATGCCTCGATGGGGGCGTTTGTGCAAATAGGAAATATCATATTGTAATAGATAGTTTATATGCTATAAGCTATAATTGATTTGTTGGGACATAAATAGATAAATATTAAGGTTCTAAATATATGGGAAGACAACAATCATAGATGGATTTCCCTTTGAAATTTTCAACATCAGTACAAAATCAACTCCAATAGTAGGCACTATCAAGGAGAGTTTTCTTCAACTCCAAATATTCCAAATGCAACTTTAGAGAAGTGAAATGTGGTAAGAATGCTAAGGGGGCTTTTGAGAGGGTTAGGTTTAGGGTTGAGGGTAGCTTAGTTTTGGTTTATTGTTTCTTTTTTTTAGGCTCTTTTTCCCATGATAGTGAACAAGCTTATGTGTCTGCTTGAAGTTAGCGAATTAAGATCTAACTTGATTGAGTTTATTTTTTTTTTATTTTAAACTTTTTATTTTAATTTTTGGTCATCACTGCCTATAGTGTGACGTGCTTGTTGGACAATGATTCGGTTGACTGTTTATTTGACTTGGCTAGGTCAAAAATTAAGTTCTCTCTCAACTAAGTAAAAGTATGACTCGTCCAAGTTTGTTCGAGTCAACTGTTGACTCAACCTCTACAATTGACTTAGACTATTTTTGCATGAAAATTTGAGTTGAAATTTGTTGAGTCAATTTGATTAGGTCGGTTCTAACTACTATGGTTTGGTCATAGGGCTTTTATTTTCTTTCCTGCTTCACTTTTTATTGCTTACTTAAACATCTTAAATTCAACAAAACTATCCTTCAAAATGTGCAAGCATATTTTCCTAGAGCAATCATCGACAAAAGTAAGAAGCAAAGTAGTTAGAACTTGAATTGGCCATAGAACGGAATTAGCTTGCCCCAAAATTAAAAGATGGACCAAAATCAACCGAAGAACCGGTCGAATAAAAAATACATCTTACAACGGACCACAATGTTGCCTCCATCACTCTACAAGCAACAAGGTCTTCAAAATCTACCAAGACAAAGCGTTCATTCCTCCAATGGAATTGCCAAGATGAGAATAGGTTCTTCATGTTAAGTTTTCATAGCATTAGGTTAAGCATGTAGTTCGTTTCAATTTCATCATGTTCTTAACCATAAACAAGAATGTTAACGACAACCAAGATCACAAGAAACACCATGCACAAGTACAAGATATATCACGGAAACCCTTCTCAACAAGGGAGAAAAACCCGGCAATCCTTTTATTTTCTTCAAGATAAATACCTTTCACCACCAAATGACTTAGCACACAAGAGGAATGATTCTTAAGCCTAGAAACCCTGGCAGCCCAGAAGTGCTTTATAAAGAAGTACTTCTTTGAGAGTACCAAAGGCTTGTGTGAGGAGGATATAATTCTACAATGGAGAATCATCTCCTACTTATCAGTAGACTTTGACTTCATTTAGCAAGGGCGTCTTATTGAATCAACAGGGCAGAGCCTCTCTAATTCAAACAAACTTTATTATTATATTTATTATTATAATTAATATTTTTCATTAGTAATTATCTTCTTTATATTAATCATATTAACATGGAGCGACCTGTTGCCTTTACATAATAACTAGGGTTATGGGTAGGTCTGACTCTTAATTATATATAGTGAAGGATCTGATACACCCACTAGTGCTCATCCACTGGGAATTTTACATCCATAGGGATGCCATAGACATGAGTCACTGCATTACATAGATGAGCTAGGTCCTCACACGTGCGCTTATGCTCATCCATAGTCACGTCTTGCTCTACCGATCTGCTGCTTTCCCACTGCCACCAGCAGGAGGATCATCTGGAATCTTCTCATCAACTCACATTATTTTGTTCAGAGGGAGGCCATCACATCATCTTCTTTCTTATTCTCATGATGATGTGCCCAAGCAGCTTCAGGATTTCCCTAACTCCTTGGATGGCTCTTACATGAGATGGCTCATGCGGAGTTTTCTCTCTCATGTCATGGAGGAGGCCATATACATTTCTAGCCCTTGTCAGTTTGGAACCCTGGCTTACTGTGGGAGCTTTCTCGAGGTTTGTAGTGAGGTAAAGACTTCACATAGGCTGCTATATTCCCTCTCACGGGTTTGTAAAATTTGGAGGATGTCTCCTATAAGGCGCATTCATTAACACTCCCTCTCGTCTAGGGAGTCATTCTCCATCAAGCCAAGTCTCAATCCGATGTTCTCTGAGTTTTGTTTTTGGCCAATGGTCATCCTTACTCCCTCTTAACTCAGAAGGAATTCTTCACCAATTAAATGTTTGGTGTAGAAGTTTGCAGTCTGCTCAGGTGTAGGAAGGTATTGTAAGTATACAATCTTTCTTTTGTATCATATCTCTGATATGAAGGTATTTCATCTTGTCTTTTTGAAGACCATCAGGCTCTTTGGAATCTTAAGGAGCTTTACACACAACTCTTAGTTATCATCATGGGATCCATCTCATGGTTAAATAAATTTGTCAGAAGTTTGTGAGCCACATTGCTTCACACACTCGCTGCTACATACTCTATCTTCTTGCACTAAAGGCCACAAAGTTTTGTTTTCCCTCATTGACCGGAAACCACAGGAAAGACTTCAGGTAGAACATCAGCTGGATATTGCTTTCCGGTCCACTTTCGCTCAATCCAGTCGACATGTTATTAGCTCAATTCTACATTGGAGGAATATCTCATGTCATATCCAATTGTGCCTTGTAAATACATGATTTGCTGTCGTCTAGTGGGTTTGTCTCAGTTGACTCATCACACATTCCTTTGTATGGCATAGGTCAAGTTTGGTGTTAGCTAGATATATCGGTGATCCAATCAGTTGTGGTTTAGTCTCGTCTGAATCATCATCAATCTTCTTCTTTAAATCCATCACGATGGATTTGCATTTTGTTATACTGAACTTATTTAATATTTTTACTGTGTATTTTTCCTTGAATCAGGAAAATTTCATTTGTCCTCTGTCATACTTCTTGTCCCAAGAAGTAGTGTATCATCTGGTCAACTATGAAAATAAGAGTCAATGCTTGCTTGTTTTCAAAAACAATACTTTCTGAATAAGTCATCAAAAAACAGGCTCTCGTCACCAACAATGAAATAATATAGGTTTGGATCAAAAACACTCTTCTTGAATCCCAAACTCATCAAGAATCTATCTATCGATATAAGATACCAACTCATGGATGGCGGTATGGATGGAAGTGAATCAGTTCCAGGTCAAAGTGTCTCATCATGGACAACTCCCTCTGTTTATAATAAACCTCTGGCTATAGATCTAGTTTTGTATTTCTAGACACTTCATCAGTGCATGTGATCTTATAGATCTGCTTGGAATTACCACCAGAATTTCCCTTTTGGTCCTACTGAATAATATCTTGCATCATTCTTTAAGATATCTTGGTATTCTTCTATTATGGCAACTTGCCATATTAATACCGGTTCTCTTGTTGTTTCTCTTAGGACAAGGAGGTTTGACATCAATGAAGTGGCTCATGGCTGAAGGATAGCTTTCGAAAAATCTCTTTTTTGCTTTCGAATTTGCCTTGAGAAGCTTGTATGTTTCTTGCCTCTAGCAGAGTGAGTTTTAGGTAGGCCTTTTATGCCCTCTTGCAATATCTGAACATATCAACTAGAGCAAGTGGATCAACTGGAATAATGTATTCTCCCTCTAATGAGCTTCTTTGAAAAGGGAAGACATAGTCTTCTTGTCAATCTCCATCTGAGATTCTGGTTCTTTGAAAATTATCTCTTCTTCAAGGACAAACGTTTTTGCTTGTCTCCAATCTGTTTACGTCGAGGGATGTGAGTCTAAGTGTCTTTGAAGATTCACTATATCCTTTCTAAAGGATCTAGCTTGAGACTTCTTCTCTTTGGGTACATGAAGCTACTTTGAGCACTTAAATAACCCACGAGCAATTGAATCTGAGCTTCACTCACGGCGAAGGCTTCTATTAGTAGAGCTCTTGTTACGAACATATCTTGTCAATCATGCATGCTTACGCCCATGGAATCGTAGAAATATTCCGATCATGTATTATTGCATTGATTGTCTCAAAGATGCTTCTATTCTTCCTCTTTGTGTCAAATAGTTTTGACTCCTTTGAGTCAAATGTGACTCCCTCACGAAGGATAGATATTCTTCCTTTGTTCTTGACTTTAATGCGGAACAAGAAAACAAATGAAAGGAACCAAGACAAGAATATCTCTAAAGAGAATAATGAGTACATCCCTAGAATCAAAAACAATTTTGGATTGTTAACATGGCTACAACGCCTACTTGTAATGTGGCAAACTTTAAAATATAAGTTTAGAGGAATGATACAACAATCAAACTGGAGTCTTCAGGATGTTTTGTTTTTCGTCCAAGTCTCCTTCACTCAGATAACAAGTGCTTTCTTCAACTTTGTCTTTTGTACTAGGACAATATTCTATCTTGATGGAAGGTTGGGTTAGAGAACTCAAACTCTATGATCTCAACTTTAATCCATCATATCTTGACTTTAATTTTTGACCAAAGGTTAGTATGTGTTAGAAATAATGTAACTACAATGTGTATTCTTATTATTATTTGATATATTATTTATTGGATCAATCCCATTGTGGATTGATCATGTCGATATTATTAAAGGGACCAAATCCCCTTTTGCTTGAGTTGGTCATAATGTGAATGTAAAAGGCAAAAGAATAATTAGGCCCTAGAATATATCAAAGAGAAGGCTGAGAATATAACAAGGTGGTTATAACCACCAATTGAGAGAGAAGTCGACACATGATGAAGACACTTCCCCTACGTGCCAGTCTTGTATATAAATAAGGAGGCTAGCGCCTCGCAAACCTACACTCACTTGTTCATTAGAGACAAGTTTGAACTCATGATTGGAGAAAGAGAGAGAGAGAGAGGGAGCACATCTTTGGGAGAGGACATTATGTATTAGCAGGTTATCATTTGGCATTGTATTATCTATAATAAGGAAGTTTGTTGGTTTTCTTCCTCTAGAGTTTCCCAGGATAAATGCGTGTCTCTTGTGATTGTGTATTTCTCGGTGATCTTGTATTATGCTATTGTTATCTATTGAAATGCAAAGAACTATAATAATGGCTTAAGCATTAACGTGTGATGGTCATAGCTTCAATATGCAATCTAGATCAAAATAATGTCATAACAAATTGATATGCATCTATTTGTTAAGAAATTATCTTGATCAGTGTTGCATCATTCCTCTTAATGTCTTGGATCTTGAGATCCTTCTCGATCTATGGCAAGAGATCCTTCTCTTGCAAATACCCTTTAAAAAGCTTAACAATTTAAACATATGTGGTACATACCTCGATAGCATTTGCAGGTAGTAACACCATCTAGTAGTAGCGGTAATATTTACCAACTTTTAAAAGACTTCAAAGAACGACTGCAATTGGTGCAGCCGTGGTACTTCAATTGATCTTGCAATTGATCTAGAAGCACCTTTATAATTGGAACTTAGGGTTTTATGAAACCCTAATTTTCAAACTTCAAATTTTGAAATTGATCCAGGGACTAGATGCATTGAGCCGAGCAGAATGGCTGAATGTGATCCAGTTACGAAAATCCAAATTTTACCCATAATTCAAACTTGATAGCAGTTTTGGACTAGTGCTTGGTTTTACGGTACTTTGTGAAAACAGGGTTTCACTTTCCAGGAGTCTACCTTGAAAAGGTGTGTTGAGGGTGCCAAAGAGTTCCTTGGGTTAGAGCACACTTTTCTACAAGAAGGTTTTGAGGCTGAAACACTTCTTCAATAAAAAGCCCTAAGGAAAATTTTTCTTGTACGACAACAACGACGTTTTTCCTTTTGCTTATAGAGAATGCTTGTGCAATGGGTTCTTTCAAGACCTATATATACGATACCATGTTAAGTTTTTCATAGCATTAGGTTAAACTGTCCTTAGTTCATTTCAATTTCATCATGTCTTAACCATAAGCAAGAATGTTACAACAAGATCTGAAAACACCATGCAGAGTACGCAAAGATATCACAAGAATGAGGAAAGAAACCCCTTCGTCCTTTGCTATATTCTTCAAAGAGAAAGACCTTCACCAAAATAAACCTTTTTCAAAGGTGCTTAAGCCCACAAGCCCTAAGCCAAGAGAGTGCACCCTTATAAAGAGAAGTACTATTTGAAATTACCAAAACATGTGAGGAGGATGTAATTCTACAATGGAGAAGCATCTCCTACTTATATTAGACTTTGTTGTTTTAGCAGGGCATCTATTAGCTTTTAACAGAACCGACCTCTCTAAGTCAAACACACTGATATTATATTTCTTATTATAATTAATATTTTCATTATTATTATCTTCTTTATGTCATATTAACATAGAACGACCCTATACCCATACATAATAACTAGGGTTCTGGTGGGTGACTCTTAGTACAATGCATAGCAAAGGATGCGATACACCCACTAGGTGCTCATCCACTAGAAAGGGCCACATCCACATAGGATGCATGAGACTGAGTCCTTTGCATTACCACGGATGAGTAGGTCCTAAATACAATTATGCTCATCCATGAGTCACGTCTTGCTCTGGTCTGCTTTCCCACTACCATCCAGCAGGGAGGATCATTGGGTCTTCTGTCAGCTTCTGTTGTTGTTGTTGAGAGGAAGGCATCACATCATCTTCTTTCTTATTCTCATGATGATGTGCTAGCAGCTTTGGAAGTTTCCCCTAACTCCAGCAGTCATCTTACATGAACTAATCATCTGGGTTTTCTCTCTCCGTCATGGAGGAGGCCATACATTCCTAGCTTTGTCTCAGGCTGGAACCATGAACCCTTTATCCAGGGCTTTCTCTAGACATGGTGAGAGTAAAGGGCTCACATAAGCACACTATATTCCCACATCTCCTGAGGTTTACATGCTTTGGAGGATGTATCTTATAGCTGCATTCATCAACACTTTAAATAGACACCATCATCAAAATGTAGCTGATCTACAAATCTCTCTAGGAAAAGAACTTTATCCTTGGCAATAGCATAAAATGTTTCAACAAAATCTAGCACCCCCTAATGATGTAAACTCCCAAGCATCAATGTGCTAGTCTTGTGTAACTCAGGAAGGCTTCCTCCATTATGCTTCTTCCTCTCTCTTTTGAGGGTGTCTCTTCTCAACTACCTAAAGGTGGATTTATAAAGGAGCCTATAGAGGGTAGAGCACAAGGTGATTTGAGTGAAGAGCTAATCTTAGGCTCTGTTATGTAGCACAATCTCTATGCCCCAAAAGCCTGAAGGTAAGTAGGCTTAGATTGACGTAATACGGAGGTAACCCTATCACTGTGACCATAATAGGGTAACTCTTTCTCTTTGGGAGGAGGAAAACCTCATTCCAAGGAGGCGTCCCAGGACCTAGTTGGTTGAATAAAGGTAAAAGGTAAACACCACCCTCTCTCCTAGGGTCATTCAGGAAGGAAGTCATAGAGTAAAGTTTAAAGGGACAATGGAAATTAAAAGTGGGTTTGTACCTTCCCTTTATCAATGAAGCATCAAATGTTAGTAGCTTTCTAATGGTATCAACGATTATAATCAGTGACTTCAAGATAGAAGTGTGCTACTAAGACAATCTTATGTATGAACAAGAGATAAATGTATAGCAGCAGCAATATATCCAGAGTGTAAATTCACGATGACAAACATTGAGATATAAATACTTTGCAAATGATAATACTTTTGTCACTTATAATTTCTGGATTAACACAAGTCAATTAATGAATTTAAAGGCTGTCTAGTGTTTGTAACAGCGACAGAATTGTAAGCTATGACAGTAGCAAACCACTTCAGAAAAAAATACTTTTCTACAGCAATAAAACATTTTTAGCACTTAATGATAGCAATTTACTTAGCACAAGTTTTCTGGGCAGTTTTGTTGTTAGTATGGGCTGATAGGGGCTACAACCCAGTGTATATGAACTACAACAACAACAAGGTTATTTATAACAGCTTCAGAAATGCACCTTTAGAATAGTATCAAAAATAATTTAAAGCTTCAAGGTGATAGTGCTTTGGCTTGTGCAATTTTTGGGTTAGTTTACTTAGTTAATAGGCTTGATAAGGCTGCTAATAAGAGGTTGTAACAGTGGTGAAATTAACTGACAAAAGAGCTTAATTGATTTAGTAATTAGGGATGCCATAGACCTGAGTCACTGCATTACACAGATGAGCTAGGTCCTCACACGTGTACTTATGCTCATCCATAGTCACGTCTTGCTCTACAGATCTGCTTTCCCACTGCCACCAACAGGAGGATCATTTGGAGTCTTCTCATCAACTCTGCTGTTGTTCAGAGGAGGCCATCACATCATCTTCTTTCTTATTCTCATGATGATGTGCCCAACGCTTTTCAGGATTTCCCTAACTCAACAAATCGCTCTTACAGCTTCAGAAATGCACCTTTAGAATAATATCAAAAATAATTTAAAGCCTCAAGGTGATAGTGCTTTGGCTTGTGCAATTTTTGGGTTAGTTTACTTAGTTAATAGGCTTGATAAGGCTGCTAAGAAAGGCTGTAACAGTGATATTAGCAGCAAAAGACTTAGTGGTTAGTAATCTAGACTAGGTTAGTAAATTAGTAGAGTATCAAGTGAAAGAGTTTGAGTTGAGGTTGGTAGTCTTATCAAGAAGTAAGAGAAGAGGACTAGTGCCTTTCAAGGGTAAATGGAGTCAAGGAGGGCGACTTCTTCTAAGGCTGCTAATTAATGATGATACACAAAAGTCTAAGAGAGAAAAAGTCTAGGAGGAGTAGCAACTTAAGTTCTCCTAGATTTTGACCTCAAGAGACAGTGCTAGGGTGTAGGCACTTCTAGGCCCTAGCGCCTTGCTCTTGTTATCCTTTTTATGGAGTACAACTTATGCAACAATAAACAAATGCAAACCCTTAGAGTGCTAGCAATTTGGGGCTCTAGGGTTTCACTAGTTACTAGATCAATTTAGTAAAAAGCTTGGCAAATAAAAAGTAAGAAAGTAACAACTTAAGTTTCTTACTTCAAGCATTAAATACACCATGCAATTTCATAATCTTGTATGAGCAAATAAAACCATACAATAAACCATTCAATATATGACAAAATGCAGATTTCACTTACTTGCACCAAGAATAATCATGAATATACCATGCAAGATCACCCTAAAACTTGCACCTCACTATTTCAGCCAATAACCCTAATAGGGCACAAATTTCAGACCTCTTGTCCTCCAATGACAAGTTACGATGAAAATTGAATGTACTTTTTGTTTATTTATACCAAATCAGGCCCTAAATTAATTTAAATTCAAAATTGCTGGGTTGTCCTAGCCAATTTGTTACAAAAATTAAATTCTGACAAAATTAAATAAATTTGCATCTAAAATCTCCTCCAAGGGTGACGTGATGCCCTTCCAAGGTGAGGTTGAGCCCCATATGTGGAGTGTTGAGCAAGGAATGTGGAACGCTTGGTCTCCAGAGGCCTAAAATGATGCCCACACATGCTACAAGCCTCACAAATGCCTCCAAAAATGAAACCCTAGCCTTGAATGACATCTAGGGCTATCATGGTGACGTCTAGGCCTGCCAAGGCCATCGTCCAAGTGAATGAAGGTAGGGCTCGTTCGTCTAAGGCCTGCCAGAGTGCCTCCAAAGGCAACGACTTCCTTCATCTAGTGCAAGTCTTCAATCTCTTCTTACCCCTGGCTGGGGTTTGAACATCCATTTGTGGTCTTTGAGCCTGTAGTGTCCCCAAGGCCGAGCCCCGTTGTAAACCATGTTTTGAAAGGAATTGTAATTATGTTTTATAGGCTGGTGAGCCAAGTTTTGTATAACTGGTAGGCTTATGTGTTTGTTAGGCCAGGG